>OV725079.1:178320134-178327634 GCA_928085145.1 Nezara viridula | reverse complement strand
CCCCCCCCCCCCCCCCCCCCCCCCCCCCCCCCCCCCCCCCCCCCCCCCCCCCCCCCCCCCCCCCCCCCCCCCCCCCCCCCCCCCCCCCCCCCCCCCCCCCCCCCCCCCCCCCCCCCCCCCCCCCCCCCCCCCCCCCCCCCCCCCCCCCCCCCCCCCCCCCCCCCCCCCCCCCCCCCCCCCCCCCCCCCCCCCCCCCCCCCCCCCCCCCCCCCCCCCCCCCCCCCCCCCCCCCCCCCCCCCCCCCCCCCCCCCCCCCCCCCCCCCCCCCCCCCCCCCCCCCCCCCCCCCCCCCCCCCCCCCCCCCCCCCCCCCCCCCCCCCCCCCCCCCCCCCCCCCCCCCCCCCCCCCCCCCCCCCCCCCCCCCCCCCCCCCCCCCCCCCCCCCCCCCCCCCCCCCCCCCCCCCCCCCCCCCCCCCCCCCCCCCCCCCCCCCCCCCCCCCCCCCCCCCCCCCCCCCCCCCCCCCCCCCCCCCCCCCCCCCCCCCCCCCCCCCCCCCCCCCCCCCCCCCCCCCCCCCCCCCCCCCCCCCCCCCCCCCCCCCCCCCCCCCCCCCCCCCCCCCCCCCCCCCCCCCCCCCCCCCCCCCCCCCCCCCCCCCCCCCCCCCCCCCCCCCCCCCCCCCCCCCCCCCCCCCCCCCCCCCCCCCCCCCCCCCCCCCCCCCCCCCCCCCCCCCCCCCCCCCCCCCCCCCCCCCCCCCCCCCCCCCCCCCCCCCCCCCCCCCCCCCCCCCCCCCCCCCCCCCCCCCCCCCCCCCCCCCCCCCCCCCCCCCCCCCCCCCCCCCCCCCCCCCCCCCCCCCCCCCCCCCCCCCCCCCCCCCCCCCCCCCCCCCCCCCCCCCCCCCCCCCCCCCCCCCCCCCCCCCCCCCCCCCCCCCCCCCCCCCCCCCCCCCCCCCCCCCCCCCCCCCCCCCCCCCCCCCCCCCCCCCCCCCCCCCCCCCCCCCCCCCCCCCCCCCCCCCCCCCCCCCCCCCCCCCCCCCCCCCCCCCCCCCCCCCCCCCCCCCCCCCCCCCCCCCCCCCCCCCCCCCCCCCCCCCCCCCCCCCCCCCCCCCCCCCCCCCCCCCCCCCCCCCCCCCCCCCCCCCCCCCCCCCCCCCCCCCCCCCCCCCCCCCCCCCCCCCCCCCCCCCCCCCCCCCCCCCCCCCCCCCCCCCCCCCCCCCCCCCCCCCCCCCCCCCCCCCCCCCCCCCCCCCCCCCCCCCCCCCCCCCCCCCCCCCCCCCCCCCCCCCCCCCCCCCCCCCCCCCCCCCCCCCCCCCCCCCCCCCCCCCCCCCCCCCCCCCCCCCCCCCCCCCCCCCCCCCCCCCCCCCCCCCCCCCCCCCCCCCCCCCCCCCCCCCCCCCCCCCCCCCCCCCCCCCCCCCCCCCCCCCCCCCCCCCCCCCCCCCCCCCCCCCCCCCCCCCCCCCCCCCCCCCCCCCCCCCCCCCCCCCCCCCCCCCCCCCCCCCCCCCCCCCCCCCCCCCCCCCCCCCCCCCCCCCCCCCCCCCCCCCCCCCCCCCCCCCCCCCCCCCCCCCCCCCCCCCCCCCCCCCCCCCCCCCCCCCCCCCCCCCCCCCCCCCCCCCCCCCCCCCCCCCCCCCCCCCCCCCCCCCCCCCCCCCCCCCCCCCCCCCCCCCCCCCCCCCCCCCCCCCCCCCCCCCCCCCCCCCCCCCCCCCCCCCCCCCCCCCCCCCCCCCCCCCCCCCCCCCCCCCCCCCCCCCCCCCCCCCCCCCCCCCCCCCCCCCCCCCCCCCCCCCCCCCCCCCCCCCCCCCCCCCCCCCCCCCCCCCCCCCCCCCCCCCCCCCCCCCCCCCCCCCCCCCCCCCCCCCCCCCCCCCCCCCCCCCCCCCCCCCCCCCCCCCCCCCCCCCCCCCCCCCCCCCCCCCCCCCCCCCCCCCCCCCCCCCCCCCCCCCCCCCCCCCCCCCCCCCCCCCCCCCCCCCCCCCCCCCCCCCCCCCCCCCCCCCCCCCCCCCCCCCCCCCCCCCCCCCCCCCCCCCCCCCCCCCCCCCCCCCCCCCCCCCCCCCCCCCCCCCCCCCCCCCCCCCCCCCCCCCCCCCCCCCCCCCCCCCCCCCCCCCCCCCCCCCCCCCCCCCCCCCCCCCCCCCCCCCCCCCCCCCCCCCCCCCCCCCCCCCCCCCCCCCCCCCCCCCCCCCCCCCCCCCCCCCCCCCCCCCCCCCCCCCCCCCCCCCCCCCCCCCCCCCCCCCCCCCCCCCCCCCCCCCCCCCCCCCCCCCCCCCCCCCCCCCCCCCCCCCCCCCCCCCCCCCCCCCCCCCCCCCCCCCCCCCCCCCCCCCCCCCCCCCCCCCCCCCCCCCCCCCCCCCCCCCCCCCCCCCCCCCCCCCCCCCCCCCCCCCCCCCCCCCCCCCCCCCCCCCCCCCCCCCCCCCCCCCCCCCCCCCCCCCCCCCCCCCCCCCCCCCCCCCCCCCCCCCCCCCCCCCCCCCCCCCCCCCCCCCCCCCCCCCCCCCCCCCCCCCCCCCCCCCCCCCCCCCCCCCCCCCCCCCCCCCCCCCCCCCCCCCCCCCCCCCCCCCCCCCCCCCCCCCCCCCCCCCCCCCCCCCCCCCCCCCCCCCCCCCCCCCCCCCCCCCCCCCCCCCCCCCCCCCCCCCCCCCCCCCCCCCCCCCCCCCCCCCCCCCCCCCCCCCCCCCCCCCCCCCCCCCCCCCCCCCCCCCCCCCCCCCCCCCCCCCCCCCCCCCCCCCCCCCCCCCCCCCCCCCCCCCCCCCCCCCCCCCCCCCCCCCCCCCCCCCCCCCCCCCCCCCCCCCCCCCCCCCCCCCCCCCCCCCCCCCCCCCCCCCCCCCCCCCCCCCCCCCCCCCCCCCCCCCCCCCCCCCCCCCCCCCCCCCCCCCCCCCCCCCCCCCCCCCCCCCCCCCCCCCCCCCCCCCCCCCCCCCCCCCCCCCCCCCCCCCCCCCCCCCCCCCCCCCCCCCCCCCCCCCCCCCCCCCCCCCCCCAATAAATCAAAAAAATAAATATAAATCCCCCTTTATATAAAGATATAAACGTATGCGGCGTTAAACACTTATATATCCACTATATAGTAAGCGTAAGTATTGCGATCGTGAAAATTTTTGAATCTGAGATTTCGACGGCAATACATGTTATGAGATTTCGTGAGTCCAAATAATCAAGTTCTGCAAAATGGTATGTGTATCTGTAAAATAAATAAGTGCAGTCCCTACTCGATTGCTTAGACCACTACGGTGCGGATTCGATTCCCGCATTGTAAAGATTCACAGGAAGGTGAGCGACCCCTGTGTTCTCCAATAACATAGCTCCTGATCCTCCAGATTGGGGATTGGGTCCAGAGCCATTAACTCTATTCCGTAAAAAACAACAGAATGAATAAGTCTGCAAAAGGGTTGCCAAACATTCTGATGAAGAAGGAGTGATTAGTGATCGCGTCCGGTTATTATAAACCACGTGCTCCCTGGATATCTATACGAGGGTACAAGAACACAACGATCATAACTGTCTGTCACCTACAACAGCCCCGTAGCTGCTAGAAGACTAAAATCGGAAGTAAATAAGTCAAAGAGACTTTAGAAAAAATAAAACAAAAATATTTTGAGCTTAAATCGTTTGAAAATATTCAAGAGATCTCACTGAGTAATTAGTCAGCCGTCAAAGTTAAAAATCGGTCAAGCTATCTGCTCAAAAACTCATTACGTTCTTTTTAGCAGATTGATTAAACACACTTTACATATTGATTCGACAATATTTTTTGCTCAAATTGTTTCAAAACGCTAAGGGAATCTCACTGAATAATTTGAGGCATCAAAATTAAAAATCTCTCAAAATATCCTAAGAAAACTTTAGTGGAAACCCCAAACACATGAGCCTCATTGCTTTGTAATCACTCGAGGGACCTCATCGAATAATATTATAATTTAAAACAAATTTAAAAATAGATCCAACCGTTAGCTAAAAAAAACTCTCGTTTTACTTCACTTAGTCGGGTAATAAACTCTCGGGTAATTAAGGCTCTCTTTCACTTGTATAGATATTTTACAATTTTAATAAATTAATAAATTTTTCCAACTAGAAATATCACTAAAATGAAATTACTCAAAAATGTTGAAATTGGAGACAGTCATTTTGTCAACTGAAAGGCTCAGAAACTGAAGTTACGTAGTTTATAAAAACAGATGGAGTAACTAGATTTTTATTGCCTATCGTCGATATAATAAATGGAGTTTTTGTAATTTTAATGATGTTAATGATTTGTTGGATAAATTAACCGGAGAGTTCAGACAGTCCGAGGGGTAGACCGAAGCGAAGGTGGGAAGATTGCATTAAAACCGATCTGAAGGGACTGGGTTTGGACAGCGAACGGTGAAAGGAAGTGTGTAATAAGCGATTTGTGGTGTCGGCATCGAACCTTATTACTATTAAAAATGATTTGTTATCTGTAAGCCTTATGTAAGCTGTGACTCCATTTAAAATGAGCTTAAAATTTTTTATAATAGCCCAACATTGCGAGAAATTAATTTCTGTTCAAAGTAGAACGGTAAGTGAAAGTTGTGTTTTGTTTAATTTTTTTTTTTCATCATACAGTCCATTATTTTTATTGTATAATTCTTTTCCCATTTTTTTTCTCACATTTCTTATTTCAGCTTCATTCTACGTTTTCTTCTAAAACCGAGATGGATCTTGGCACCTAACATAATTTCTTATCAGACAGAAAATATAATTTAAAATTCCTTAATCTTAAAATGGAAATTTAATAAAATTAAAATGTTAATTTTTATAAAGTTTCTATAAGCGGTAAGCCTAGATGTCAACAGTAATCAGTTTTTCCTAAGTCTCCCCCCCTCCTTTCCTAATCAAGCTAAGAGCTGCTAGTTAATTACTTAATCTGCTTACAGAGGCCGCTGTATAATGCTGTTCTCTTCCCGGGGGTTTCTTACGAAAAAACTTTCACCCGAACAATTGAGATTTCAATTGTTAAAATCGATGCATCTTAGAAGATTAAAATAGCAAAAAAAAAAATATATCGTTGAAAGGGTAAGTTTCTTACATCATATTATGTTGTCGTAACGAAAGTCATAAAAATTTTACATTTACTTACCTATATGATTCAGAAGGCAAACTTGAATACATAGATGAAAACCTAATTTTTTATTATTTTTATTATTGAAATATACAACTGCATTAAATGATAAATACAACTAGTTAATATGAAATAAGTAACTTGACATGTACAGCATGAAGAGAAACTAGCCATTGGTAGCACTCCGTGAAAACCTAGTTGTATATTTTACTTTCACTTACATATATATGCACTATGTAAGGGTATGTATTGCGATTGAGAAAATTTTCGAATCTGAGTTTTCAACAGAAATACATGTTTTGAAGTCTGCTGAGTCCAAATAACCAAGTACCGCAAAATGGTCTCTGTGTGTCTGTATTTGACGAGTCTATCTCAAAAATGAAAAGTCGTATGAAAAGGAAATTGCATATTTCAAGTTTTTGCAAGTCTTGTATCTTACAGCAACCTTTTTTCAAAATAGATAAACCGGAATGGTACTTTATACAATCGATTTAACAAATTTTTACTATTTACTCAAATTTTAAATTATCTCAAAAACGAATACGATTTTGATCAAATTCATGATACCAGTGTATTATTAAGCAGTTTTAAATATAATATAGATTTTATTTTCATTGGTATTCTCTAACAGGACTTAAATGGTTAATACTACTAATACTAGATCTCTGTAAAGCACCTTTAATGGTTTTTATTTGAAGTAATTAATCATTTCTCATTTATCTTTGACATAAAAATAGTTGAATATAAAATATGGAAGAATATGATAATTAACAATTAACTAAAGGCAGGAACCAAAGCAGTACGAGCGCGCACAAAAGATTAGAACAGGTTTCCATACGTAACATAAGCTTAATATAAAACGGATTCCGACAATATTATGTACATATACATATGCAGTTTTCATAAATGCTATCGTTGGTATTGTTTAATATTTAATTGTGTATATTACAGCGGTATGAATATTTATATTTGCATATATTAGGGCACTTAAACACATACAAATATCTACAATAAAATATAAATCAATATAGTGTTTATAATTTTGATTTTCACTTCACCTTTGTCTGAAAATACTTGTTTCTGCTAAGAAGAAGGTTTTAAGTGAAAAATGAATGATGCGCGCACCGTACTAGATATTTTTTAAATAATTATGATTCTAAATATATTTAACAAACTTATTAAGAAAAAGTAATATAATTTATTCTTATATCCTTATGATAATTTTTTTTTTAAAAGTTCAAGGTTCACCCTAACAGCTAGCATTAAATTATGAGTTTAACAACAACTATTTCGCTCTTGGTTGAGATAATGAAAGTTTTTTTAATAGGAAAAGAGTGAGTGGTGAAGATAACAATGAATTTTCAATTATAGCATTTCTAAAATTACTTTTTGTTTATATCATTGTATAAAATGAATAATGCATATATTTTTGAAATAACTTTTTATTTCTCAAAAACCTTTTGTTGTGAACTTTTTTCAAAAAAGTTATTTGGATGACAGTTTTAAAACTTTTTATTTTATTTATAAGTTATTATTTTGAAATAACTTTATCAAAAAGTTATCATATGTAAAATTTCACGTTCAATAAAAACTTCGTGTAGCTACAGATTTATATATTCCTTCTCCGTAAAACGACTTCCTTTGGCAAATCCTTCGTCATTCGTGTTGCCTCCTTTTGGAACTCTCTACTTAACTCCATACGTCATTTGTCGTCCATAAATTCCTTTCAACAACTCCTCTTCCACCACCTACTCCATGTTCAAACTTCCGTAAAATTCACTTGGTCTGTACAAAGTCTAATCCAATCAACTGCACAATTGCAATAACAATCAACAGTTAATTAGGCATCATTTAGGCACAGTTAATTATTTATCTAAACCACACTAATGTTCTTAATTATGTAACTCTGTTATTAATCTTAGGGGACTGTATTCTCAGAATAAAAATATTTGTTCATACATTCAAAAAAGATTAGGGCATTTTAAAAATATTTATTTCATATATTCTTCTTATTAAGTCATTCAGGTAATTAGAATACATTTTAAACCAGAATTAAGACTGATTTATAGTTTTGAGGTATTAAAAACAAAGTAAAGATGTTCTAATTTTTAAAAGAACACAGAATTTCATAATTCAAAACAACGCCATATCTCTGCAAAAATCTTCAGATATTACTGATTTTTTTTGTAGGAAAAAGTATTATCTTTAAAAAAAATAAACATTGATTTAAAAAGTTTCAATAATTTAAAATGTCAACCTAACAGATTTATTAGGAAGAGCTTTAAAGATGGGTTAAAAAAAAAAAAAAAAAGTGGAAAAAGTAACCCCTTTCCCCAAACCGAAATTTATCTAAAGTTTTAAAGTATTGTTCCACTTGAAAACCAACTCTATCACAATAGAGAATTTTAGCTTATTTGGTCGAATCGGAGCCGCTGGAGTAGCCGAAGTGTAGCAGGAAATAAAATATATATAGTGAGCCTTC
>OV725079.1:178106932-178319634 GCA_928085145.1 Nezara viridula | reverse complement strand
CTACTCTTAGGGTGTCCCGGTGTGTTATAATGCCACACAACCTCTAACCTTTTCACCTCCTCCCTAATCGCGGTATTGTCGAATTCTCTACCACCGTCTGATGTGATCCTCTCGGGAACTCCGTAAAACTGTATCCAGATCTGTAGGGCTTCCGCAACTGCATTGGCAGACTTGTCCATGACCTGATGTGCCATAGCTACTTTACTAAAGGTGTCGATGACCGTGACCCACTTGAACCCTTTCCAGGTGAATGTATCGATCTGGAGGTCTTGTAGCGGCATATTCCCTGTAGGTGTCTCTTCCTGAACTCCTCTGGGGGGGTGTCGATCATACTTTGTGCGCATACATACCTCGCATTTCCCGATGATTCCTTGGATAGATTTTTTCATTCCCCACCAGAAATACTTTCGCCGTAATTCCTGCAACGTCTCGTTGACGCCTCGGTGGTTGGTCTTCCCCTGGTGGTATGCCAATGTAATTGCTTGTTGCTGCTCCTCATCCTGTACGGTTTCCACTGCATACTTGCACCGGATGATCGTTCTATCCATGCCTATCCGCTCGGATCTCCACATCCGCTTTATTTTCTCCCATACCGTGTTGTTCCCAACATAGAGATGGTGTGTCTTTCCTGGCTCCGTGGCGTCCTTCAGTGCCGTACGGATTTGCTCCTCGCTCACCCCGGGTTGCGACCAAATGACGCGAATCCTACTTTTCCCGTACCTTCGGTAATCTATTTTCATGATCCCTGTTGTCCTGGTCTTCCAGATTACCTGTCTATGCTTGTCGTTGATGATTTCGTCTATTTCCTCCATCGCCTCTGGTCTTTCCTCCGCTGAGCTATCTTCTTCCGGGGACCCCTCCCTGTCCTCTATACTGACGGTATCATCTGCCCCTTCACCCTCAGGAGTCCATTCCCTCAAGAATTGGCGCACGTCCCGCGATGGACCTCCTCCGTCCTCTTCTACCGCGTTGATCATGATGGCCCTAGAGAGCCAGTCTGCCACCACGTTTTCCTTTCCCGGCTTATACACCACCTCCATGTTGTACTGACTAAGGAATTCTTTCCATCTCGTGACCCTCGCAGAGGTTTCCTTAAGTTTTCCTACCCACTGAAGGGGTTTGTGATCGGTGTGGACTCGAAACTTCCTCCCAAATATATACGGCCTGAAATGGTCGATGGCCCACACTATCGCGAGTAGCTCCCTCTCTAACGCGCTGTACCGTGATTCCGCGCTCGTAAGTCGTCGGCTCGCGTATGCTATCGGACGTTCACCCTCACTTCTGCCCTGAGATAAAACGGCCCCCAACGCGTATTCGCTCGCATCGGTGGTGACGTTGAACTGCTTCTCAAAATCCGGGAACGCCAATACGGGTTCTGCCTGCAACCTATCCATGCATTTCCGAATATTATTTTCCATTTCCGGTGTCACCACGATCCTCGCGCCTTTCTTCAGCAAGTTATTGATAGGTACCAAGTATTCTGCCATCTCAGGTACGAATCTTCTATAATAATTCAGCGTCCCGAGAAGCCTACGAATCCCTTTAACGTCCCGTGGCACCGCCATTCGTGTGATAGCCTCCACCTTTGCCGCATCCGGTCTGACCCCCTCGCTAGAAATAGTGTGGCCTAAAAAATTGATTCGCGTTTGTCCCAACAGGGACTTCTCACTTGACAGTTTCAGCCCGAATTGTCGCAGCCTTTCGAATACCGACCTCAAATGCCCCACGTGTTCGGCTTCCGTTCTGCTAAAAATCAGCAGGTCGTCCATATATACTTGACATACGGAGTCGTCGATCCCCCTCAGAAATTCGTCCATCAGGCGTTGAAACGTTATGGGCGCATTCTTCAGACCAAACGGCATTCTGGTGAATTCGTAATGCCCCCTACCTGTCCTAACAGATCACACCCTAGTATGACTTGGTACTCCCGCGCCATGCTCTCTACCACATGCACCCTTAGCTCCCCCTTCTTCCCTGCCCACCGGTCAAGCGTAATTGACGCTTCCCCTTCTACTTTACAGGGACCACCCAGAGTGATTAGCTGGCAGCCACAGTTTTGTATCCGGAGTACCCTCTCGCTCCCGCACACTCTCCCCAACGCCCCCCGAGTCAAGATAGTACTCGAGCTCCCTGTGTCCACGAGACACTTCACTCCCCCATCTACTTCAATAATCGGCAACCAGCATGGCTTACCTCTAATATTGTTGCAGGTTGCTGTGCGGTCGCCTCTCTGCTGACACCCTTCTCAGATGCCACCTCGCTTCCTCCTTACCGCCGTCGCTCGTCGTTGCTCGCTCCGTTGGCTGCTCCTGCCTCCTTCGCCTCCACTGCTGGCTGGCTCGTCAGTCTCCGTTCCCGACGTCCCCGACTCCTCGGTTGCCTCTTCCGAAGATCCGTCTCTCTGCTGCATCCTAGCTCGTTTTTTCAACTTTTGAGCGTTCACCTCCATTGGCTCGTCTAGAGGTCTCTCCCTCCTGCGAAACATGTACGGGCACTGTCTGGCAATATGCCCTTCAGTCCCGCACTCGAAACATCTAGTGCGCGGACATTGTGCTACCAAATGTCCCGGTTTCCCGCACCCGTGACATTTTCGGTCTTCCCTCCGGGGTCCATTCCTAGGCCTGGACTGTCCGGATCTTCTCTCGCCCGTCGTGGCTTTTTCTCCGTTCGGGTGTTTCATTTCCCTCTTCCTCCACCCTATCTGGGCTGTCCGGGGTCGTCTGTCACTCACTCGGGTCCACCCTGGTTCTTCTACTTCCATCCGCGTCTCTTCCTCTCTTGCACTCAGATCTATCATTTCTTGGGCACACTCGAGGAACGATCGCTCTCTAGGCAGTCCGTCCCTTCTCCCAGTCTCCTTAGCTAACTGAACCTTGAGTATTGTCGAAAGGAATTCCATCCTAGCCTCGACCTCTCCCACACTCATGGTTTCACGCATTTTCTCAGTTATGCGGTTGTACTTCGCCACTAGTACCCCCGCATACTGTCCTCTTGTTTGGCGTTGGGACCGACACTCCCTAAACATTTGGAAGATATCTTCTTCCGGCGTCCATCGGCCCCCTCCGAAAGCCTTCTTCAAACGCTCCTTAATCACTGGCCATGGTGTCTCCTCGTCCGCTTGGATTTGGTTGAGGATGTTCCTCCTCACTCGGCACACGAGAGCTGCCTTCAGTGCTTCTGCGTCTCCCAAGTTCACGAGGTCCTCCGCCACCTTTGCTTCGATTCTTGATATGAGGCGGTCTCCGCCTTTCAGGAAGTGATTAAGTTCACCTATCTCGCCCCCGAATCGCTCCAGGTCTGCGATTGCTCTCCGTAGATCCTGCGTGGTTGCTGCCCTTATCTTCATCCACTCCAATGCATTGGCATGCGCCTCTGCCAATGTGTCCCTAGGTAAGGGAGGGATCTCTTGTATCTGCGGTACTTGCGGTATCTGAGGTATCTGCGGAATCTGCGGAACCTGAGGGGCGATCTGAGGAATCTGCGCTATCGGCATTTCCTGAGGTTGCGGCATTTCAGGTGCGTTCAACACTCCTGGTCGAATTATGCCCTCTGTCGGCATCTCGTCTTTTCCTTATGACTAGGAGAAGAGAAAAAAAAAATTAAAATAAAGACAGAAAAAAAAATTTTACTTCCGTGTTCTCCTGACGTTCTCCCGGGTTTCGGCACCAGTTAAGCGTCTCCGGGCTTGAAAAATAAAAAAAAAGAAGGAAAGAGGAACGAGAAACAATACTCACGACTTCTGAATAAACACTGCTTTATTCGTCCAATAATCTGCCTTATATACAATTGCTATGTTTATTTACATTACAAGATGGTATTAAGGCTGATATCGCCAGTCTCCGGTCTTTATCTCCCCCCCACCAGTTTACGAATAGGATTTTCGGAAACTTGTAAATTCCCAGATCGGAGCCACCGGTATCAGCCTTAACCCTTTACAATTATTTGTACCAGTATAAACTTAAAGTACACCAAACCTCACTTCCACTCCGCTGGAACGAGAAATAAATAAAAAGAAATAAACCACAGAAAGTAAACACACAACGTCTTATTAACAATGGAACAGAGCTCTTAATCCTATAAAAATTACAATCACCTCTATTATGCTGCCATATCTTTATTTACAAGAACAACAAAAATAATAAAAAAAATGACATCATCAACAGTAATAATAATAAAAAAAAACATATTTTTTTATAATACGCGATAAGGGTACTACGAATCAATTGGTTTCTGTACCGGTTCTAACATTGGGAGCTTCAATTGTTCAATATGAACAGTTCTCCTCTTCTTAGGTTCGTTAATGCTTTCAATGGTTACCAGATTATGCTCCCTAATAGCAATCACTCTGAATGGGCCCTCGTACCGTAACAATTGTTTCCCTCTGTTGGTTCCAATTCTACGATACACTATTGTTCCGATTTTTAATTCTCCCATTCGGTCACGTACCTGCACATTCTGCCGCGCTACCCGCTTCTCCTTTTCCCGCTGAATTCTCCCCGCTACCTTCCCCCACGTCTTTCCTACCTCTACCCTAGTATTCTGGATTTGCTCTACGAGATGTTCATTGGTCGTCGTTTCCCCCCAATCTCTCCTTGGCCTGCGCATCCCGAATAGTATTTCCACAGGTGAAAATCCCGTTACGGAGTGGATCGAATGGTTGTAAGCTGTTACGGCTTTCTTCATCGCAACATCCGGCTCCAACCCTTTCTCTCCCTGATATACACGGATGTGGTCACTCAACGTGCTGTGCAAGCGTTCGATTCCTCCTCTACTCTTAGGGTGTCCCGGTGTGTTATAATGCCACACAACCTCTAACCTTTTCACCTCCTCCCTAATCGCGGTATTGTCGAATTCTCTACCACCGTCTGATGTGATCCTCTCGGGAACTCCGTAAAACTGTATCCAGATTTGTAGGGCTTCCGCAACTGCATTGGCAGACTTGTCCATGACCTGATGTGCCATAGCTACTTTACTAAAGGTGTCGATGACCGTGACCCACTTGAACCCTTTCCAGGTGAATGTATCGATCTGGAGGTCTTGTAGCGGCATATTCCCTGTAGGTGTCTCTTCCTGAACTCCTCTGGGGGGGTGTCGATCATACTTTGTGCGCATACATACCTCGCATTTCCCGATGATTCCTTGGATAGATTTTTTCATTCCCCACCAGAAATACTTTCGCCGTAATGCCTGCAACGTCTCGTTGACGCCTCGGTGGTTGGTCTTCCCCTGGTGGTATGCCAATGTAATTGCTTGTTGCTGCTCCTCATCCTGTACGGTTTCCACTGCATACTTGCACCGGATGATCGTTCTATCCATGCCTATCCGCTCGGATCTCCACATCCGCTTTATTTTCTCCCATACCGTGTTGTTCCCAACATAGAGATGGTGTGTCTTTCCTGGCTCCGTGGCGTCCTTCAGTGCCGTACGGATTTGCTCCTCGCTCACCCCGGGTTGCGACCAAATGACGCGAATCCTACTTTTCCCGTACCTTCGGTAATCTATTTTCATGATCCCTGTTGTCCTGGTCTTCCAGATTACCTGTCTATGCTTGTCGTTGATGATTTCGTCTATTTCCTCCATCGCCTCTGGTCTTTCCTCCGCTGAGCTATCTTCTTCCGGGGACCCCTCCCTGTCCTCTATACTGACGGTATCATCTGCCCCTTCACCCTCAGGAGTCCATTCCCTCAAGAATTGGCGCACGTCCCGCGATGGACCTCCTCCGTCCTCTTCTACCGCGTTGATCATGATGGCCCTAGAGAGCCAGTCTGCCACCACGTTTTCCTTTCCCGGCTTATACACCACCTCCATGTTGTACTGACTAAGGAATTCTTTCCATCTCGTGACCCTCGCAGAGGTTTCCTTAAGTTTTCCTACCCACTGAAGGGGTTTGTGATCGGTGTGGACTCGAAACTTCCTCCCAAATATATACGGCCTGAAATGGTCGATGGCCCACACTATCGCGAGTAGCTCCCTCTCTAACGCGCTGTACCGTGATTCCGCGCTCGTAAGTCGTCGGCTCGCGTATGCTATCGGACGTTCACCCTCACTTCTGCCCTGAGATAAAACGGCCCCCAACGCGTATTCGCTCGCATCGGTGGTGACGTTGAACTGCTTCTCAAAATCCGGGAACGCCAATACGGGTTCTGCCTGCAACCTATCCATGCATTTCCGAATATTATTTTCCATTTCCGGTGTCACCACGATCCTCGCGCCTTTCTTCAGCAAGTTATTGATAGGTACCAAGTATTCTGCCATCTCAGGTACGAATCTTCTATAATAATTCAGCGTCCCGAGAAGCCTACGAATCCCTTTAACGTCCCGTGGCACCGCCATTCGTGTGATAGCCTCCACCTTTGCCGCATCCGGTCTGACCCCCTCGCTAGAAATAGTGTGGCCTAAAAAATTGATTCGCGTTTGTCCCAACAGGGACTTCTCACTTGACAGTTTCAGCCCGAATTGTCGCAGCCTTTCGAATACCGACCTCAAATGCCCCACGTGTTCGGCTTCCGTTCTGCTAAAAATCAGCAGGTCGTCCATATATACTTGACATACGGAGTCGTCGATCCCCCTCAGAAATTCGTCCATCAGGCGTTGAAACGTTATGGGCGCATTCTTCAGACCAAACGGCATTCTGGTGAATTCGTAATGCCCCCTACCTGTCCTAACAGATCACACCCTAGTATGACTTGGTACTCCCGCGCCATGCTCTCTACCACATGCACCCTTAGCTCCCCCTTCTTCCCTGCCCACCGGTCAAGCGTAATTGACGCTTCCCCTTCTACTTTACAGGGACCACCCAGAGTGATTAGCTGGCAGCCACAGTTTTGTATCCGGAGTACCCTCTCGCTCCCGCACACTCTCCCCAACGCCCCCGAGTCAAGATAGTACTCGAGCTCCCTGTGTCCACGAGACACTTCACTCCCCCATCTACTTCAATAATCGGCAACCAGCATGGCTTACCTCTAATATTGTTGCAGGTTGCTGTGCGGTCGCCTCTCTGCTGACACCCTTCTCAGATGCCACCTCGCTTCCTCCTTACCGCCGTCGCTCGTCGTTGCTCGCTCCGTTGGCTGCTCCTGCCTCCTTCGCCTCCACTGCTGGCTGGCTCGTCAGTCTCCGTTCCCGACGTCCCCGACTCCTCGGTTGCCTCTTCCGAAGATCCGTCTCTCTGCTGCATCCTAGCTCGTTTTTTCAACTTTTGAGCGTTCACCTCCATTGGCTCGTCTAGAGGTCTCTCCCTCCTGCGAAACATGTACGGGCACTGTCTGGCAATATGCCCTTCAGTCCCGCACTCGAAACATCTAGTGCGCGGACATTGTGCTACCAAATGTCCCGGTTTCCCGCACCCGTGACATTTTCGGTCTTCCCTCCGGGGTCCATTCCTAGGCCTGGACTGTCCGGATCTTCTCTCGCCCGTCGTGGCTTTTTCTCCGTTCGGGTGTTTCATTTCCCTCTTCCTCCACCCTATCTGGGCTGTCCGGGGTCGTCTGTCACTCACTCGGGTCCACCCTGGTTCTTCTACTTCCATCCGCGTCTCTTCCTCTCTTGCACTCAGATCTATCATTTCTTGGGCACACTCGAGGAACGATCGCTCTCTAGGCAGTCCGTCCCTTCTCCCAGTCTCCTTAGCTAACTGAACCTTGAGTATTGTCGAAAGGAATTCCATCCTAGCCTCGACCTCTCCCACACTCATGGTTTCACGCATTTTCTCAGTTATGCGGTTGTACTTCGCCACTAGTACCCCCGCATACTGTCCTCTTGTTTGGCGTTGGGACCGACACTCCCTAAACATTTGGAAGATATCTTCTTCCGGCGTCCATCGGCCCCCTCCGAAAGCCTTCTTCAAACGCTCCTTAATCACTGGCCATGGTGTCTCCTCGTCCGCTTGGATTTGGTTGAGGATGTTCCTCCTCACTCGGCACACGAGAGCTGCCTTCAGTGCTTCTGCGTCTCCCAAGTTCACGAGGTCCTCCGCCACCTTTGCTTCGATTCTTGATATGAGGCGGTCTCCGCCTTTCAGGAAGTGATTAAGTTCACCTATCTCGCCCCCGAATCGCTCCAGGTCTGCGATTGCTCTCCGTAGATCCTGCGTGGTTGCTGCCCTTATCTTCATCCACTCCAATGCATTGGCATGCGCCTCTGCCAATGTGTCCCTAGGTAAGGGAGGGATCTCTTGTATCTGCGGTACTTGCGGTATCTGAGGTATCTGCGGAATCTGCGGAACCTGAGGGGCGATCTGAGGAATCTGCGCTATCGGCATTTCCTGAGGTTGCGGCATTTCAGGTGCGTTCAACACTCCTGGTCGAATTATGCCCTCTGTCGGCATCTCGTCTTTTCCTTATGACTAGGAGAAGAGAAAAAAAAATTAAAATAAAGACAGAAAAAAAAATTTTACTTCCGTGTTCTCCTGACGTTCTCCCGGGTTTCGGCACCAGTTAAGCGTCTCCGGGCTTGAAAAATAAAAAAAAAGAAGGAAAGAGGAACGAGAAACAATACTCACGACTTCTGAATAAACACTGCTTTATTCGTCCAATAATCTGCCTTATATACAATTGCTATGTTTATTTACATTACAAGATGGTATTAAGGCTGATATCGCCAGTCTCCGGTCTTTATCTTATATATATATATATATATATATATATATATGTATATATATATATATATATTATATATATATATATATATATATATATATATGTAAGAACTATAGTTAAGGAAATAAGCGAATAAAGCAAAAGATAAACTAATGAGAATCCTAATATAGTTAAATTAATGTAAAATGTAAAATAAATAAAACTTACTTGCTGAATATGAGGAGCTAAAACCAAAAGCCTCCAAATCTGAAACAAAAAAAAGCTGAAGTTATTTAAAGAAGAAAATTAATATTGTATAAGCTTAGAATAAATATCGTAAAAATATTGTAATCGGATATAATTACAGGTCTATATTTTACGTTAACATAGCCCTATCGTCGGTACCACGTTAAAGTAAACAATGAGCAACGTTAAACTGGCTCACTTCGTTGCTATCTCCAATTTCGACCTTCTCCAATTTAAGTCCTCAATCCATTCCCTCACTACAAGATCCCGACCCTCTGACCTATACATCCCTTCTCATAGATCTGCCTCATTCCAAAATTCCTTTATAGCCCGCTCTCTCAACTTTTGGAATTCCCTCCCGATCAAAATTCGACATGCCCCTTCCCTGTACAGATTCAAAAACCTCTTATTCCAATTCCTGTTCCAAAAACAGTCAGATACCAGCTAACTATTAATATTATATATGTATTGTGTAGCAATCATATAATCATAATACTTGGTAAGAGATAGTACATGCATTTCCTACTATCGACGTAGGAATTTCAATACATACCTTTTTTTTTTATTCAATTATAATTAACTGTTTATTATATATATATATATATATATATATATATATATATATATATATATATATATATATATATATATATATATATATATATTCAAGTAAAGTTTTTTTTTTTTTTTTTTTTTTTTATGAAATGAACTCATTGTATCTCTTTTTCGTTCTTCATTTCTCAAAGTGTATGTTTATGTTGTTCAACCCTTAAATATAATTTTGTTCATAGTTCAAGTTATTTGTTCATAGTTTTAATTGTTTTGTTCATAATTTTAAATGCTCTGTACATAGTTTTATCTGTATTTTATATAGCTTGTGCACCTAAGGTTTTCTTTACTTTTTATTTTATTTATTGTTTCAACGTTCAGGCCAGTAATATTGTATTATTTTGTACATTATTGTTATTCTGAAGGGACTTAGTCCCAGAATAAAGTTTTTTTTCTATCTATCTATCTATCTATAACATGGTATCATCGATATGTGGAATACATATTAAGAAAAGTATTGGGATCATGAAAAATTTGTAATCATAGTTTCTAACGGAAATACAATTTTTCTCAGACAAATTACTGTACGATTGTGGATACTGTACAATCGTCTGCTATAATATGGGTAAGATAAGACCATTATTAAGTATATATGTATATGTCTGTGTATATCATAAAATATATGTTTTTGAAGTGGAAACTTCTTTAGACACGTTTTGCACATTTTTGTCAAGACTGAATTAGATTGATCCGTCAGATTTTAAAGCTCGGGTAAAGTCGGCTATAGTCGACTAGTTGAAATGTTTTTTCATATGGTTTAAAATATCTGAAAACCTAAAAATCTGGACTGCGTACTGTATGAGAGGAAATTGTTCAGCATTTCATCCTATCTCTAATAAGCTATAATTCAAAATGTTATCTTAACATGACGCCGTGTTAAGGAGGCGAAAAGGAAAAAATAATGTCGAAAACCAAATGGAAACGATTTTAGTTGAACATACGGACTATAATATTTCAGATACTAAAAATTGGACCTGTATACTGTAAGCGAGAGAAATGTTAAGCGTTTCATCTTCTTTACAGTGAGCTATTATTGAAAATTGTATCTTAACATAACAACGGGTTAGAGAGTAAAAGAGGAAAAACGATAGTGTCCAGAACCAAATGATAACGAGTTTATGATAATATATAGTACCAATGCTAATATTATAGCAACATTATTAGCAGTGTATAAAAAATAAGAAGAGAAATAATATAAATGATAATAATATTAGAAATTCTTAGGCATAATGGAAAATATATAATAATATAACATTATACATCCAACTGGAGATTTCCACGTAAATATTATAGTCGTTGGATACATGAAATAGTAAATATTACTAATTTAAATAATTAAATTATAAATCATTAAGGACATTTTTAGATTGACCTTGCTTTGATGTCTATATTTTATGCAATGCAACTTTGTTATTAATTTTAAAAATTTGTTATTAAACGAAATAAAACTAATTAACCCTAACTACAATAAACCTAGAATACATGGATTAGTAAAGTCATATAAAAGTGGCGCTTCACTTAGTCCTATCATTGATAATATCAAAAGGGAAAAATCTGGCTAAATATCTCAATTCCACATTCAATAACCTAAAATCAGATAGAAACAATGATGTAAAAAATTCAATGGAGATAAAAATGGAGATGGATCAAATGCTTGAACGAATAATAAATAAAATAGAAAATAGAAAAATATTACTGGTCTGTTTTGATGTAGACAATTTATTTACCAATATCAACTGGAAAGATGTCTTAATTTTTTTTTTAAATTATTTCTAAATGATATTTACAACTGTATTAAATAAATAAATGTAACAAATGTAGTAAATTTGAACATAATGGATATAATGACATGAAAACACTTGCTGAGTAACTACCCAATGGTAGCACTCCAATGATATGTCTACATTAGGAGATCACGGGGCCATCTTCTTTTCAGACGCCTCGGAGGGTTATCAGGAATTGAAGAGGAAGCAAGGTTAGAAACGAGAGGGTTCGGATGATTCTGAAGTTTATTATGGAAGGATAGGTATCTGGATTGGGCCAGATCTGAAACATAAGAAACATTAAGGTCATTATGGATGGTTTTATTTGTAACAAAGTAGGGAGCATTGAGGATTTTACGAAGGATTTTGGATTGTAAGATTGGATACGAGAGGAATTCGATGGTTTAGTGGAGCCCCATAGCTCAACTCCGTAAGTCCAAATAGGCCTTATTATAGTCATGAATATGTGTCTTTTGTAATTAATTGAAAGTTTAGAGCGTTTGTCTAGTAAGTGCGGTTTCTTGTCGTTTCAGTCTGGTATGAGGGTATTAAAAATAATTCTAAAATACTAGGATACGATAGAACCGCATACCCAAATTAAAGGGTTTTATCGAAGGTATGGATTAAAATATCTCAGAAGCTAAAACTCGTACCTGTATACTGTAAGCGAGGGTAATGTTCAGCATTTCATCCTCTTTGTACTGAACTATTATTTATAATTTATATTTCATATTATTAATATCGCCTCGGTGCTGTTTTCACTTCTATCGTATGGTCTAAAGCATACACCTTAGGTTTTTTTTTTTGTATTTAAAATATATTATCAGGATGGGAAAAAAATTGCAAAAAGAAAGGGTCATTCTGTTTTTGCATCCTGTGAAAAGATGGCATTAAGGAGTGAGGAAACTGATTTTCTGAAGCAGCAAGGACCTCTTTGGGCGGAATTAATCGGAAGGAATTCACGATTAGCTTCTTGTTTACTGCAAAGTGGTCTTGTATTCGAGATGCAAATTTCATAGTTAGCTGGCCTTCTCTGAGGATATTTTTTTATATATATAAAATTATAAAATAGAATAACAAAAATATTCTAATTTATATTCTGAAGATTGGATAAGAATTATTGTATACCAAGATTGGATTTCTTTTCCACCGTATTCCCAGGAAAATAAACAAACATTTCGTTATGTAGTACATAGATATTTGCACCCGTCAGAACGTTAAAAGGTAACAACTCAAAATAATATCATATCCATTAAGCGATATACAGAAATGTAATTTAGATTCTTTAACCATTGTTTACAAAGGTTTGGAATCCTCAACATCAACAACACCATTACGGAAGCGCAGTCTAAAGGTGCTCTACTGAACTAATTGCGGGAAGGAAGGGTAATTGGTCAGGCCTTGTTGTGGCTCCGAAGCTCATCGCCTACTGAGGCTTATATCTTCGCAGGACAAACTTCAAAGGACACAACTACCAAACTGTTCTGCGGCTCTTCAAATCATCTACTATTTAAAGTGCAATTACTATTTAGCGAGTTCTCCAATCAGACGTAGCTGTCTTATCATTTATTAATTCCTTCTCGGAAAACGGATAAAGTTTACCGAATAGTTCCAAACAGCAGGACTCGAAGCTGGACACAGATAGATACCGTCGACTAAACTTGTTGACGAAACCGTCAATCTCTTTGGTAAATGTGACAGTAATAGACAGTTTTCAACTCATTAACAGATAATAAGCGTTGTACGCCCAGAGGAGGTTACACGCCCAGAGGAGAGTGTAACCGCAGGTGATATCATACCACAGCAGCCGATTGGTAGATGATTTTTACTTTACCTTACATATATATGTTATATATAATAAAGAGAAGAATAGTTGGGGTGATCAGTCAAATAAGATGGCAAAAATAAATGATATTTATTTTGACGTTTCGACCTGAAGTTCAGGTCTTCATCAGGGCTAAGAAAAGAACCAGATAACAAGGTATGAGAAACATAAGTAGTGTAGGTAAAAAAAAATTAAGTAAAATGAAGTTGTTAGAATGACGACAATAGTAAGAACTAAGAGATAAATAATAATAAACCGTTACAAAGTGTGGAATGATGAAGTAAACATAAGTATTAAAATGGGAATCTTAGAATAAAACAGAAAAAAGGAATATGAGGTTATATTATTAATAATAATAAGGCTTAGCGAACCCGAAAGTTCGATGCCGACACCACCAATCGCTTGTTACACACCTCCCTCCACCGTTCGTCGTCCAAACCCAGTCCCTTCAGATCGGCTTTAATGCAATCTTCCCACCTTCGCTTCGGTCTACCCCTCGGACGCTTACCATTCGGCATAGCAGATATTAACCTTTTAGGAATTCTCTCGTAACTAAGCCCAACAACTTTACAAGCCCATTTGATTCGCCGCGATGAAATTACCTCAATTATATTACCCGGATACAGCTCACGCAATTCGGCGTTGTGTAACCGTCTGAACTCTGCGGTTAACTCATCCTTCTTCGGTCCGAATATTCTACGCAATACTTTATTTTCAAAAATGAAGTTATATAAGAAATGAAAATAAATAGTAAAATTAAGATATGGCGAATAGATTAGTTACGTAGAAAATTAAAATATTGTAAAGTCTATCAAGATGTACAGACAACGTATAATATAATAAAGAGTTAAAACAGAGAAAAGGAATGAAAGGAAGGAGGAATGAAACTGAGAAGGCTGATCTCTTTCTTATTTCAGCCTTCTCAGGTTTAAAAATCGGTGTAAATATGGCTGATAATAAATTAACTTGAATATAAAGATCATAAACATTTTCGAATCTGAATTTTCAAGTTTTGAGGTCCCCTGAGTATAAATAAATAACCAAGTCCCGCAAAATGGTCTGTGTGTGTATGTCTGTAATCAGTCTAGTTAACAAACGAAACTGATATTACCTCCTTAAGAAAGGTATATGCCTTGGATGTGACAGTAGCTTTTTCCTTAAAATCGACTAACCGGACTTTATATGCTTTGCCACTTTATATCAACGGTGAAACACATTTTTACAATTTTCTCAAAACGATTTTGATTAAACCCGGTGTATCATTGTATAATTAACTGGTCTTTATAATATCATTGAGGTCTTATCCCCATTGATGTCACTTTACAGGACTTAAATGTTCAAGTCTTCCTCTAAAGTACCTTTATATTTGGATTATTTTAAATAATTAACTATCTCTCATTATTAATTGAAAAATGAATAAGAAAGGCAGAAAATGCTTTTCGGAAATACTAGTCAGAAGGTATATCTATAATATATCGTTGAAGAGCGGATAATTATATTCGAGAATAGAGAATACTAATATTATGTAACGGAAATCACATGTTTTCAAGGCAATCAAATTAAATTTACAAACTAAATGTAAACTTGTTTTATGTGGCCTTCAGAAATATTGAGCCGTTTGGCGTGACTTTTACTCCCAAATTCTCAAAATAACGGGATTATATAGGAAAAACGTATAAATTAATTAAATTGACAAAATTTGTTAATCTCCAGATTAAAAATGTTCCAATTCCGATACTTTTCGTAAATAAAATATTTGTAGGTTACGATAGAATAAAGCTATTTACGAAATTTCAGGCGGATGTTAATAATTTTATAAAAAGGTACCTGTACCACGTACATTATAACAAATTTATATTTACCATATTGCTATAATATTGATCTGAAGGGACTGGGTTTGGACGGCGAACGGTGGAGGGAGGTGTGTAACAAGCGATTGGTGGTGTCGGCATCGAACCTTCGGGTTCGCTAAGCCTTATTATTATTATTATATTGCTATAATATAAATACAGTGACGAAATGAAACAACTTGTATCAACCATAGGAGGAAAGTGGGTTAAAATATTTTCGTAAAAAGAAACAAAATTTAGATTTTTATTTCGCATCTGGAAAACTTTCAAATTCTAATAATAATAGAAAATCAAAAGTATTTTGCCTCGAAATTTCACCTTATTCAATATTTTTTTTTTTTTTTTTTACGTGAAAGTGGATTCACATTTTTATTTGCTAATAATTTAAATTGTATTGTACTGTTTATTTTATAAGTAGATATAAAAGTTAATGTACGAATATATAACGTGTAACCAATGTACGAATATATAATATACAAAGTGGACAAACAAATCTTAGAGACGTGCTAACTTATACTACTGGGCGAAACTTATTCTAGTATATATTTAAATTTATTGTAATTATAACAATTGTCTTTGATTGTTTTACATATCTAATACATTGCATAATATGTAGATGACATTAACACCATAAGACTGAAAAAATAGAAACCAACGTTATCGATACTCAGAACTAATAGACAAAGTATAACTACAATAATAAAACGATTAATAATAAGACAATAAATAAACCTATTGGACTTACGAAATTGAGCTAGGGACTAAAACCATCGAATACCTCATGATCCTTACAATCCAAAATCCTGCGTAAATCTCAACGCTCCTACTTTGTCACAATAAAGCCATCCATAAGGCCTAATGTCATATGTTTCGATTGGCCAATCAGATACTATCTTCCATACAAAGGAATATTGTAATTCCACATACAAAAATTGTTTCCCTTACATATCCTATACATTGCACTACATTGATCAAAGTATCATTTAACCCCCATACCAGACTGAAACGACTAGAAACCGCCCAACGTTTTCGACTACTGCAGCACTTACTAGACAAACGCTCTAAGCTTACAATCAATTACAAACGACTCATATATATGATAATAATAAGACCTATTTGGACTTACGGAATTGAGCTTTGGGGTTCCACCAAACCATCGAATTCCTCTTGTATCCAATCCTTACAATCCAAAATCCTTCGTAAAATAGTCAACGCTCCTTACTTTGTCACAAATAAAATCACCCATAAAGACCTTAATGATTCATATGTTTCCGATTTCGCCCAATCCAGATACCTATCCTTCCATAACAAACTGCAGAACCATCCGAATTCTCTCCTCTTAAACCTTGCTTCCTCCTCGATCCCTGGTAATCCTCCGAGGCGTCTGAAAAGATGATGGCCTAGGGATCTTCTAATATAGAACTTTAATTTGAGTTCTTCCAATGGGTAGTTTTTCTTCATGTTGTAGATTTCATGTTACCAATATCACATTTACTTATTGTATTTTCCATGTAATACAGTTGTAAATTTCAATAAAATAAAATTATTTTGCCATGTGTTCATTGACCACTATGCTATGCGAATTATTTTCATACATGTACATTAAATAAATAAATTGTGGCATTAATATATTCACGAAATACATTAATATCGTGTTTGATTGGGTATCAAATAGTTTCAAACTTGAAGTTACTTAACTTCTCCGAGTTACGAGGTCTAAAAGCTAACTTAAGCGTATAACAGTTTTTTAATTAGTACTTGGCAATACTCGATTAAACTAAGTGGAAAAGTTGGGCTAACGAAATTCCACTGATGCACAACTCGCGAGGCATTTCCTTCCGACAAATTATATCAGAGAGTTAGCGGAGTTGGCTGTATTGTCTTCAAAGTCTTGTAACGAGAGTAAGTTTGTTTTAGGCCGCCCGGGGCGTAGTAGAATTCGGAATTGGCTGAGGGGGGGCTGAAATTTGGAATAATTCAGGACCACCTTGAGATAGGATCTTCTGATGGAGAGTTTGGGTCCGTGTATAATTTAATCCCATAATGCTACTTCTGGGGTGGTTTAGAATTCCGGATAATCCAATATCTTAACGGGAAAAAAATTAATTTAAAAAAACCGACAACAGAAATCGGGGAATTATAAAATGATGGATTATAAAAGAATATCTACTTACTCATCTTGGTAGATTGGTCAGTATATTGACATCTACGAAAACATTATATAGAATAATCTAGAATCTATAAAACCATTATCTTACCTACAGTTCTTTATGGATGCGAAACGTGACCACTTATGTTAAGGGATGAGCAACGTCTTAAGGTTTTTGAAAATAAAGTGAGTTCAGTCGATTACAAACGCCGAATTGCATGAACTGTATCCGGTTAATATAATTGAGGTAATTAGATCGCTGGCGAATGAAATGGGCTTGTAAAACTGTTGGGCTCAGTAACGATCAATTCAATCTCAATTTCATTAATTTTCCAAAAACTGCGAGTTCAGTCTTGATCTTCAAACAAACTTTATATCCATCGAAACATAGCCTTATCGTTTTTCGAGCACCGATGAGATAATAGATAGAAAATAATTTTTGTTTCTATGTGAGATTTTTGTTCACGATCATCTGCGGGACTTCGCAATTTATGAAAACAATTCCATCTCAACTGAACAAAAGAAGAGTTTCGGTGAGCAAACGTAGCAGTAAAAAAGTTTTTAATTCAATGGCCTCTACAAAGGAACCCCAACTCGTTAAATAACAAAGGACCAACGAATAAACAGTGTTGAGTGTTTAAAATAAAAGTCAATGCGGGTCCTAAAAGAAGTTGGGTGTATTGATCGCTTCGTGCCTGGAATATCCAGCGAATTGGATTCTCCAGCGACAGCCTGCCTTATCTTCAACCTCCTGGTATGGAGTACAGTTTCCGTCAGTATCGTAAAATATATGATTGAATGCTTTTCATCAGAGATGGATAAAGCAAATTTGAGCAACGAATATCGAGTATTTTGCTCAAATAATGGCCTACAAGAGCGTCAAGAATGAACATACAAAATATAGTGGGAGCAATGTTCTTGAATGTAGCAATTTTATCGAAAACGGCTCAAACTATTTTGATTAAACTCATTACATTAATGTATTTATAAGTTATGTTTAGTTTAAGGTGGATCTTATCTGTGATATATCGAATATCGATATGATTTAGTTGTATTAACCTAACAGTGTTATCTTTTATGATGAATAAAATAGTTGGGATTACTAATACCGTAGTTTTGTGTTCTAATATTCAAATACAACCCCCATACCAGACTGAAACGACTAGAAACCGCCCGACGTTTTCGACTACTCCAGCACTTACTAGACAAACGCTCTAAGCTCACAATCAATTACAAATGACTTATATATATGACAATAATAAGACCTATTTGGACTTACGGAATTGAGCTTTGGGGCTCCACTAAACCATCGAATTGCTCTCGTATCCAATCTTTGCAATCCAAAATCCTTCGTAAAATCCTCAACGCTCCTTACTTTGTCACAAATAAAATCATCCATAAACATCTTAATGTTTCATATGTTTCCGATCTGGCCCAATCCAGATATCTATCCTTCCATAACAAACTGCAGAACCATCCGAATCCTCTCGTTTCAAACCTTGCTTCTTCCTCTATCCCTGATAATCCTCCGAGGCGTCTGAAAAGAAGATGGCCTCGGGACCTTCTAATATAGAACTTTAATTTGAGTTCTACCAATGGGTAGTTTCTCTTCATGTTGTACATGTCATGTTACCAATGTCACATTTACTTATTGTATTTTCCATGTAATACAGTTGTAAATCTCAATAAAATAAAATTTAAAAAAATATATTCAAATACTTAACATTTAGTGACGAGGATAAAAGTAATGAAGAAAGGTACTTCGTGGGAGTACGAATTAAAGAAACAAGACTTGATTTTAAAACTAAAAGAATTAAGTTTGGTTTTTGATTAGGCTGATTCTGTAGATAGGTTAAGGCAAATTTCAGTGCAGGAATTGAGAAGTGAAAATAAAGAAGAAAGCAAGGAAATTAGTAAAAAAAAATAACCCAAGTTAAAACAAAGAATAAAGGAGCAAGCTGGAGATCAGATGGAGATCTGTAAAATTGAATTTCGTTTACATGAGGATGATTGGGACACTTTTATAAAAATGTTAGAACTTTATTTCATTGCACAAGATATTTTTTTTTTATAATTTCTTTATTGAGTATTATAACAATCTGTCTCTTGGACATTGGTTATAGTGAGGTAGGATGACATTCACACTAAATGTACAAAAAAATAAAATAAATAGAACAAAATAATAATCAAAAGTATATACAATAGATAATAAAATAAAATAACCTAAAAAAATAAGAAAATTAAAAGTAAGAAAAAAAAACATGCATACCTATATACAATCAGGGAAGGGAACTCCAGGAGAACCCTGCGCTACTCTCTCAACCGCGTCACTGGTACTAAAGCCAGCGGAGATTGATCGAGAGCACTTTAGCCACATAAACTCGTGTCTTGAGTGACGAATCTGCCCATTGCCAGAACTCCAATATATACACTATCTACAAAAGGTCGCGAGGCCACTGCCGTTTCAACCTTCTTGGAGGATTATAGGGATGGGAGGTGCTTGGTAGGGATTGTGCAAGAGGATTTGGATGGTACGTAAGGTTCTAGTAAAATTTGGAGAATTTTTCTGGGATAAGGTCTAGGACAAATGGGATGTTGAGGTCATGATGTAGGGTTTTGTTGGTTACATAGAAAGGAGCATCGACTATTGTTCGAAGGACTTTTGACTGGAAGGATTGGATGCGCTTGATGTTAGAAAATTTTGCTGATCCCCACAGTTCTAGTCAGTAAGTCCTAAGTAATGATATTTAAGAAAGTATGTACCGGAACTGCTTATAAAGGTGAGTGCAGAAACCTACGTCCTTATTAGAAATTTAGCAATACCAAAAACGCAAAGATCATTTAAAGAAATTGTTTGTTTAATGTCTAAGCACTTAAATCACATCCTCGTCGCCAAATGTTAAGTATTTGAATATTAAAATACAAAACTACAAATTGTGATATATCGATTATACCAATTAGTGATTTAGTTGTATTAACCTAACAGTGTTATCTTTTATGATGAATAAAAGAGTCGTGATTACTGATACTGTAGTTTTTTGTTTTAATATTAAAATACTTAACATTATCCTCTAACAGGGTTTAAATAATAAATTTTCATAATTTCTTTACCTAAAGTACCTACTATGGAAGTAGAAGTTGTCAAAAGAATGTACAAATGGTGGATAACTCTACTAAAAATGCCTGAAGATAGAATCCCACGGATTTGCTACAATAGATTGAAGGAATTGGACAATAATCTCAATATGTTTTAAAAAAAAAATATTTAATTTATTTTGCTCTTTTGATAAGTCCAAATTGTTTCAATTGTACAAATTTCTGAGAGATTTACATACTTTTTTTGTTTTGTTCAGTGAAGTATGTAGTAATCTGTAAAATAATCATGAGTGTAATTAACAAAGAAGTATATACTTTTTGAGTTATTCGCATATAAAGTTACTTTTCCTTCATAACATTTGTCTTGATATTTCCTGGGAGTGTGACAATTTTTCCCACCTAAAGGAGAAGGAAATCTTCTAAATGACACCTCAATTTCGGGATTTGGTGAAGAACTAACGAAGATAAGGCTCACAGACAGAGAAACACTTTTGGGAAAGAATTCAAACTCTTCCACTCTCGATCATATAGACCTAAATTTGTGAAACAATAGGATGTATAAAAAAACAAAAAAACAATGACCGTTTTATAAAATTCAAGATTTCAACAGACTGTAAATATTTTAATCCTGTTTAATACTTAGCAATACTTAATAATCCCTTTAGAGAATTCTCTAAGCTTGTTTAATCCCATTCGACTTCTTCAAAAAAGCCTCAGTTTAGTTATTTGTTTCAAAGAAGAAACATGACAGTGTCTTACAAAATTCTTATCATTTTAAGGAATTACTTTTTTTTTTTTTATTAAATAATAATACAATCAGCCACTGTTGGAGGGCTATAAGTATTAAGGGTAGAAGTTCTCATTCATACAGTATATACAAGTAATACAGAAGTAACTATAAATATAAACAGTAAATAAATAATACTTATAAAAAAAATGTAAATCAATAGGAAAAAAAAAATAAACAAACAAAATAAAATAAAAACTTCTAAACACATTCATACCTATAAGGAATTACTAGAAAAAAATTTTCACATTCGCTGAAGCAACTCGTGAAACTATTATATTTGAAGGGGGGGGGGTGTCCTTGAGCAGCGCATTGAGTAGCGTTGGTTTAATTTACGCGAGATACGACGTTGGAAAGGAAGCTTCGGGCGACCATTAATAGATATTGATGAAATTTTGCAGGATGCTTTTGAGTCAAATCCGCCCACGAGTATTCGCGAACTTGCCAAGGAGTGTGGTGTTTCGGAAGACACTATTTATCAACCATCTATTATCCATGAGGAAGGTGAAAAATAGCAGTAGACTGATCCATTTACTCCTCAGCAATCAGCTAAGAGGTTAGAAATTTGTGAAATTTTATAGAAAACCCTAGCATGGAAAACTCCTGCCTCATCCACCATATAGATCCATACCTCATTTTCTTAAAGGAAAAAAAAATTGATAATGTAGCGGAAGTTGAAATTGTGGTCCAACATTTCTTTGACAGCCATCCCGAAGAATGGTATCAGCATGGGATCATGCAATTGGCTAGCAGTTGGCTAATGACGGTAGATAGCAGTGGACTATACTTTGAGTATTTATTGTATTTTATATAAAAATAAATAATAATACAAATATTTGGTTGTAAAACTGTCATTTTTTTATACACCATATTATATATATATATATATATATATATATATATCTATATATATATATATATATATATTTTTTTTTCAATTACTTTAATATTCGTTGATCAATTCATTTAATATTAACAACGTTATTAAACTGATGTTAGGGAAAGGAAGAAGGAAGTGTTTGAAGCCTATTTCTGGTGAGATTAATTAAAGGGTTACCAAACCAGAAATATCGGTCGTTATTAACAAGAGGTTTGGATTTTTTTTTTATGAAGAGAAATTAACAAAAAAAAAAAAAAAGGAAACTAGATAAAAGAGAAAAAAAAAATCAATAAAAGAGACAAAGTAAAAAGATAATAAAAAACGGATAAGGGAGGAACAAAGGACCGGATTGTTTTTTATAATCTCTTTGGAAAGAAACGAAATAATTACTGGGACAGATTTATATCGCTGGAGGCAATCGATTAGGGGATCTCCGAAACAAGGGTAGGACCCGGATGTTCCGCTTCGGTTTTACTCGTTCGACATGAATTTAAATGAAAATCCTTTTTACAACATTGTATGTAAAAATATTCCAAATAGCCTTAACATTATTTTCATATTAGTCTCTCTAAAGCAGGCTCTAATTTCGGTTTATTATTTTCAATAATGATTCTCGAACATTTCGAAAATTCGCTAAGACTGCTTGGAAGGGAAATCGTTACCAAGAGTAGTAATGTTCAAATACCTCAACAAAAACCTCAATGTATCAAGTAATAACCTCAGTGTTCTATAAAGAAGTATTCAAAGATTTGATATAAAAATCTTCTGTACGATAACTGGAGCGATCTGAAATCTGAAAATTCTGTACCAATACATGGAAAAGAAAATTCAATTAAGAGCAGCCTTCAGAAACTGGTCAATCAATGTCAATTGATATAAAGGCTAGGAGGTTAAGATGGAACTAGAAACAATGAATGCGTCGATAGAAAGCAAAATACCACGTGGAGGATAAAAAAAATAGAAAGATAAATCTAATCCAAAAAGATACCAAAGACAGCATAAAGGGCTGATTATGATAGCAAAAGATTTACGAGGTCTGTAACTCCAACAGAAAAACCAAGGTGTGTACTTTGGACCACGTAATAGAAATGAAAACATAAACAAGGCGAAATTAATAATATGAAATTTATCATATATATTATTTCTCAAATATATATCCCTTTCCCGGCTCTTAGGAGTGAGGGATTTTGACGAATGAGGTATCAAAAGAAAGGGCAAAACTGATATTTAAAGTATATAGATATTTTATAGCCAATGCAAACGGTGAGGAAGCTACTTGGCAGACGTTTTGTTGTATTGTATTTGATTGTTATTATTATTGTTGAAATTAAATTTATTATGTATTGGATTTGTAAGGCATCAATTTTTGTTTTTTGAAAACGCTATTTAAACAAATGAAACAATGAAGAAAGAAATTGATAGAATGGATGTATAAATATATAATAATACTTTAGATATATTATTACTCATTTATTTTAGTTATAAATGTAATGAATATTTATTATTAATTACAGACAGACCTCGACAGACGGAATTTTCCATTGTCTATTTGTTACTTTGTATTTTTTTTTATAGTAAGTATAATAAACACGTTTTCATTCATTGATTCAATAAGCTTTCTTATTGATTTAAAGGTTCCACTTTTTTATAAATTGAAGAACAATGCCCTCTATTGATGACTGTATGAAAAAAGTTCCCAAAATAAAATTTTAAAATCCCTATCATTGTTGTTTCTATAGTGCTCTTGAGGTTAGTGTGTTTCATACCTTCCTACTAACAGTTTTACTAAGAGTATGTTGAACGTTTACCTTATTTTATCTTTACTGTTCGTTATCATTATATTTAAACAAAGATTTTACAATTTTTCTGAGGTATATCCATTACTAGTATCGACCCCCTGTCCATTACTAAAACAACTGAATTTTGGATTTTCCAAAAAAGGTGTAGTTTTTTTTTATTTTTTTAAATGAAGGTTGTACCTCCATAACCTAATATTTATTTTCAATTTTAAAGTGTTAAATAGGAAAATAAGACCCTATAGAATCTAGCGGAGAAGTTTATAGCTGTAATAAACACGGCTTGAGTAAAAAACGACAAAAAAATTCACTGGTGAGTTTGCTTTGTTCATGAGTTTTTACTTATCATAACACAGGCTATGTAAACCGATCTCCAGATCGAAAACCCCTTTTTCAATACATTAAGTTTATATTGCTTGAGAATTGTGCTCAAATCAATAATAAAAACAAAGGCCATTATTCACCAACATTTTATTTATTAGTTATTTTATTACGACGTTTCGACCATCACCATGGCCATTTTCAAGTCAGCAAAATTGTAATGTCATTATTATTTCACATTTTACATTTACAAAAATTATTTTTTTATTATTATTTCACATAATTAACTTATCTAACGATCCATGTCATAACTTTTTCAATACACATAGATTTGTATACTTTTTTATTAAAAACCTTTCATGTACGTAACTTTACTCATTATAAACCATTGATATTACCTTATTGAGTCCTCCATTAAATTTCTATTATTAATGTCGTATTAATTTGTTCAGAGAAAAATTAATTTGTCTAGATATTTAATAATTTCCTCTACGTCATTCCTGGAGGGACTGACTTATATCTTCCTAGTGGGGAAAGTCAAGGGGAGTGGGATTTTCCTTATATTGTTTTGCAATGGTGGATTATTTTATCTAATTTATGATTTTTATATTGTTTTAAAAGTAATTATTATATTATATGCGAATATTGTTAATTGTTTGTTGGTAAAAGGTATTTATAATGTCCACATCTGTGAAATCCAAACATTTCACCCCGCCGGCCACAATATTCCGATAAAGTTCTAATTTTACACGGATGTAGGTGACACGATGTCCAATGATATTTTGGTTATTTTGCCAGCGATAAACTCAGCAGAGTTTAAAGAAGTGGAGAGATTACAACTTTTTTTGATTAATTAATCGACTCTACAATCTCCTCGCTATCATCATAGATGAAAATTAAACATTAAACAAATTTTAATGGATCGGTGGTGGTCGGTTTAGTTGTGTGGTATCTAAACAAATTGCCGAATAACAAAGTTTTTGTTATGACTATTGCGAAACCTTGACTTCCATAAGCCCCGCAATAAAAAAATTCAAAACAACCCCCCTCCTCCCTCCTGGTCCAATTTTATGAAATTGAATTTGGACCCTCTCCCCATAATACAAAATCCATCTCAAAAAAAGATTCTCAAATTTTAACTATACACATCGGCATTCTCCAAATTTCACCAGAACCTTACCCATCATCCAAATCCTCTTGCACAATCCCTATCGAGCACCTCCCATCCCTATAATCCTCTAAGGTTGAAATGACAGTGGCCTCGCGACCTTTTGTAGATTGTATAAATTGGAGTTCTGGCAATGGTCAGATTCTTCACTCAAGACATAAGTGTATGTGGCTAAAGTGCTCTCGATCAATCTCCACTGGCTTTAGTACCAGTGAGGCGGTTGGGAGAGTAGCGCAGGGTTCTCCTGGAGTTCCCTTGCCTGATTGTATATAGGTATGCATGTTTTTTTTTCTTACTTTTAATTTTCTTATTTTTTTAGGTTATTTTATTTTATTATCTATTGTATATACTATTATTATTTTGTTTCTTTTTTTTTTTTTTTTTTTGTACATATAGTGTGAATGTCATCCTACCTCACTATAACCAATGTCCAAGAGACAGATTGTTGTAATATTCAATAAAGAAATTTAAAAAAATACACATCGTCAACGATGGATACATCAGCTAGTAACAAATAAAACCTCAAGACATCAATTCTAGGAATAATGAACAGATAAAATAGAAACAAAATTTGAAAAGAAGAAATTTAATTTGATTTTTTTTTTTTTTTTTTGGGGGGGGCCTTCATATCCAAAGGCTCCTCAGAACTGAATGTGCTAGTGCCCGTGGCAGAAATAATGACACGTAGTGGCTGTGGAATTTCCACCAATTGGCGGTATCCTGCCACTAGCGACCTCCACTCTTCCTGCCGCTGGTTAGACCTCCTCAATCTGCAAGACGTGGGAGGAGCTGTCGGCGATGGCGGAGTGGCGCTGTCGTTTTCGCGCAGTAGATCTTTATCTCTCGAGATTAGAGCTCATTTCAGCAATTCCGAGGATATCACGCGCATCCTCTTTGATGCTGAAATAAGATAAATCACGCGATTACTCCACAGAGGTCATACATTTTTAACACGATGGGATTTATTAACACCGAATAGAATAAATTGGATTCAGTTTATTTTCCTATTAACATCATTATATTAAAAATTGGAATATATAAAAAAAATCTGGTGCGCGAAACACATAATTTCCACTTACCGCTCTACTTTGAATTGAATTATTTTCTGCCAATGTTGTGCTATTATAAAATTTTTGACGTTCATTTTAAATGGAGCTAATGCTTAAAGTTTACAGATAACAAATCATTAATACCAATACAATTAAAATCTATTTATTATATCGACGGTAGGCAATAAAAGTCTAGTTTTAAAAACCACATAACTTCAGTCTCTGAGCTTTTCAGTTAACAGAATAAATAACTATAATTTTAACATTTTTGAGTAATGTCATTTTAGTGATATTTTCAATTGGAAAAGTTATATATATACAGACAGTGAGTAAGTTGGTTTATTTGATGAAACTGTGAATAAAGGTATACATTTTGCCACAAGAAACATCACTAAAATTAGTAGTAAAGAATGTTGAAATTGAAGTTATTCATTCTGTCAACCAAAAAACTCATATATAGGTATGCCTAGAGAGATTTAAAAGTAAATCTGAATATGTAACCTATAAATTATTATGGGTTGTAAGACTATTAGTTATTAAACTGTTATTTCTCATTGTAGAGTTTACTAAAATAATATTACAAGATTTTCATTGCTTGCCATGGATAGGTCAAAAGTTATCACATTAAATGTTGGGATCTTACAAAGATTTCACTTCACGATTTCTGGAGGTTCATTTTAAACCTGGATAAGTATTTTATTTAGTTTCCAATTATCATATTCTTTCAACTTCATATTTAAGCATTTGTTATATTTACTGTATACATAAGAATAATAAAAGATAGTTTATTTTTTTAAATAATCCGTATTTAAGGTACTTAAAAGAAAGAAGCGTACGAACAATGGGCATTCATGCCCTGTAAAGTGACATCAACGGAGATAAGACCTAAATGATATTAAAGACCACTTAATTATACAATGATATACCGAGTTTAATCAAAATCGTTAGAGCCGTCGTCACCCACATACTAGACTTAAAAGACAAGAACTTAACCTATGATACGGCCAATTATACAGACTACTGACCAGAAAATCTCTACTTTCAATTGACAACAAATTACTGATCAACAAGATAATCTTGAAACCTATTTGGGCCTACGGATTTGAACTTAGGGGAACAGCAAAATTCTCTAACATCAAACGCATCCAATGCTTTCAATCCAAAGTCCTCCGAACAGTAGTCGATGCTCCGTTCTATGTAACCAACAAAACCCTACATCATGACCTTAATATCCCATTTGTCCTTGACCTTATCCCTGAAAAATTTTCAAAATTCCATCAGAACCTTATCAATCCTCCAAATCCCCTAGCCCAATCCCTATCTAGTTCCACTCATCCCTACAACCCTCCTCGAAGGTTGAAGAGGCAGTGGCCCAGAGATCATTTATAGTATTTATTTTGGAGTTCTGGCAATGACCAGATTATCCACTCAAGATATGAGTGTATGTGGCTAAAGTGCTCTTGCTCAAACTCCACCGGCTTTAGCACCAGTGACGCGGTTGAGGGAGTAGCTCAGGGATTTGGGTTCCCCGCCTGATTGTATATATTGTATATAGGTATGATTGTATTTTTATGTTTTTAATTTACTTATATTTAGGTTATTTTATTTTTTTATTGTATATAGTTTTTATTTATTATTATTTAATTATTATTTTACTTTTCTTGATTTTATTTCTTTTTTGTATATACGGTGTGAATGTGTTCATTTATCAATATAATTATTGTCCCTGTGAATATTATATGTCTAAATAAATAAATAAAAAGAGCCGTTTTTGAGATAATTGTGGAAATTTGTTTCACCATGAATATACAGTGGCACTTCTGGTTAGCGGATTTTAACAAAAAAGTTGCCGCCACATCGGAACTATATAAAAATCTTAAATACGCAATTTACGAGAGAATTCCTAAAAGGTTAATATTTGCTGTGCCGAATGGTAAGCGTCCGAGGGGTAGACCGAAGCGAAGGTGGGAAGATTGCATTAAAGCCGATCTGAAGGGACTGGGTTTGGACGGCGAACGGTGGAGGGAGGTTTGTAACAAGCGATTGGTGGTGTCGGCATCGAACCTTCGGGTTCGCTAAGCCTTATTATTATTATTATAAATACGCAATTTAAGTTTCCTACGACTTTTCGTTTTTGCGCTAGGCTGCTGACATACACACATACCATTTTGCGGGACTTGATTATTTGGACTCAGGGGACCTTAAAACGTGTATTTCCGTTGAAAAATCAGATTAGAAAATATTCATGATCGGAACACTTTCCCTTACTAAATATAACATACATAGGTAAGTGAAAGTAAAAATGTCGATTTACACTTAATTTTATGCCACACAGATCAGTATTTTTTTGTTTTAGTTTTTTAATTTTCATAATACAATTAGGATATTTCACAATTTAAACTTTTATATTTCAAATCGAATACACTTGTTTGAATTTTTTTATATTTATAAATTTATTACAGAATGTGTTATTATGATTTTTGAAATTATTTTCAATAAAATTTGGAAATTTAAAAAAATATTTTTTAGATGTTCGACATTTATATCATAATGTCGATTTAAACTGAAGTTTATGCTTCACAGATCAGTACTGTTTAATGGTTACTGACCTGTCCTAAAGGTCGCAAACTTTAAAAACTATGATATATAAAAAAATGATAAGATAAATCAGGAGTCGAAATAAACAGTCAAGACTTATAATTAAAAGTAAAAATTTTACCTATCAGTACGTGGTACAGACCCCTTTTTATCAAATTATTAACGCACGTTTGTAAGTTCGTGAATATCTTCATCTCATCATAATCTAAAACTATTTTATTTACGAAAACATTTGGCATTGGGGCGTTTTCAATCTGGAGATCGGTAAACTTTGTCTATTTAATTAGGTACCAAAAACTCGTAAATAACCATTTACTTTCTACATGGATTAAAATATAATTTGATCACAAAATTGAGAAAAAAAGGAGGCCTACTAAAATATTAGGCCGTTTAGCCTATATATATAAGTATGAATGTGTTTTATATATTTTAATTTCATTTAGCTTTTCTCAATTTTTTCTTTACTTTTTTTTTACCTATGTTATCATTTGTATGTATATATTGTGTGAATGTTTAATGTAGCCCTAATATTAATGCCCTATAATGCATTAATTAAAAAATGCTAAAAAAATTAAAAAATGATCTCGAGATTGAAATACATTAGTTGCAGGTTACGATGAAATGAAGCTATTTATGAAGTTATAGGCGGATGTTAATAATTCGACAAAAAAAAAAAAAAAAAACGCTGCAAATTATTCCACAATATTTTATTATTTCCAAACAATTATACATCTAAAATAACATTACCAGTTACATTAACATCTAGTTACAAGGAAAAATAAATAAAAGGTGATTCCAATTATTGGACTAAACTTTATTTTTTTAATCATTAGTAATATGCTAACAAAAAAATAGCATTACTTCAGTAACACATTCAAAATTTAAAAACCAAACAAAGGATATAACATTTGGCGTAGAATATATATATATATATATATATATATATATATATATATATATATATATATATATATATATATATATATATATATAAAAAACCAGACCATACCTTTGCTCCTAATTGTCCGATTTAAAAGATTTTTTTTTTTGTTTTTAGGAAATTTCGTAAACTTCTAAAAACTATATACAACATTCCCTGCTACTGCTTTTACAACATGCCCTCAAAAGTGTATACTTTTTGAGTTATTCCGAATTAAATTTTACCATCCCCCGTAACTTTTTTTCCATTAGTAATATGCTAAAAAAAAATAGCATTATTTCAGTAACACATTTAAAATTTAAAAACCAAACCAAGGATATAACATTTGGAGTAGAACACATAAAAAAAACCGGAGACCATATCTTTGCTCCTAATTGTCCGATTTTAACGATATTTTTTTGTTTTTTATGGAATTTCATAAACTTTAAAAAAACTATAACAATATCAACAAAACATTACCATCCCTCGTAACTTTTTTTCCAGCTTCTTTTCGTTGAAGTATGTTATATAGATAAATTTAAAGGGCGTCGAGAAAATTACTTTAGCAAAGATTCATTGAAATCGCTATATTCCTTAGGCGCTACAGTCTATAGCAACGCAGGTTTTTCGGCCGCCATTTTTAAAGTAAAAGGCGGATAATAATGTCGATGAAGGAGGATCATCCTCGGGTGATCTCTGATTTTATATCCAAATTTGAAATCCGGTCCAGTAGTTTCGGAAAAAATGCGCGGACGGCGTACAGCGTACAGCGGACGGCGGACGGACAAAAAATTTTTTATTCGTTTTTCGAATTCTACGCATCCTGAAACGTGAAACCTCAAATTTTGAGAGGGGGTTAAGTTTTTGAATTTTTTGGTCGATCACAATGGTTGACTATTAAAAATAATAAACCAAAATAATTTTATATATGTCGATGTATAAAAGTTTTTGTTGAACTTTTGCTTTTAATGATTCAGACCATTTCAAAACGTCATTTCCTCAACTTTTATTTTCAAATTATAAATTCAATATGTACGTACATCTCTAGCTGTTAAACATCACAACTGCTACACTTATGAGCCACTATCGTTTAAAAAGCCTGTTAAGCAGTTTAGGAGTTGAAGGCAAGATTTATCGTCAACTAAGAGCATTAATTAGCAGAGGCTAAGGGAAGCAGTATTTTAACCAGGGCCAAAGTGGTCTTGGAACTTGTCGAATAAATCTTGCTTCCAGAGCCTGACTCGAACCCCAAGTCCTATCTATACAGCTTATTCCGATAGGCTTTCCATTATCAGCGGGGCTTCCACGGAGAAAAGTTTATATTAGCCGTTTGCTAAGGCGGTAAAAAAGATTGCTTTCTTTAATTCGCTATCTATTTAAAATTATTTGATATAACTAATTTTTTTTTTATTTCTTTATGACATTTACAACTGTATTACATAAATACATCAAGTAAATTTGGACATAATTGATATAATGACATGAATACACTTGCTTAGTAACTACCCAATGGTAGCACTCTAATGATGTGACTACATTTGGAGATCACGGGGCCATCTTCCTTTCAGACGCCTCGGAGGGTTATCAGGAATTGAAGAGGAAGCAAGGTTAGAAACGAGAGGGTTGGGATGATTCTGAAGTTTATTATGGAAGGATAGGTATCTGGATTGGGCCAGATCTGAAACATAAGGAACATTAAGATCTTTATGGATAATTTTATTAGTGACAAAGTAAGGAGCATTGAGGATTTTACGAAGGATTTTGGATTGTAAGGATTGGATGCGAGAGGAATTCGATGGTTTAGTGGAGCCCCATAGCTCAACTCCGTAAGTAAAAATAGGTCTTATTATAGTCAAGTATATGAGTCTTTTGTAATTAATGGGAAGTTTAGAGCATTTGTCTAGTAAGTGCGGAAGTAATCGGAAATGTCAAGCGGTTTCTTGTCGTTTCAGTCTAGTATGAGGATTCCAAGTTAGTCGTTTGTCCAGGTAGAGTCCTAGGTATCGGATTTGCTCAACAGGGATAAGTGGAGTATTGTTAAAGGAAACTGTAGGACAGGAAGTCGTTGGTTTACGACGAAGGGTAAAGGTAATTTGGTGGGATTTATTGGAGTTTATTTTAATTCTCCAGTTTTGACACCATTCTTCTAGATTTATGATGTGTGATTGAAGCATTTGGGATACAATTGCTGGGTCATTGTTTACTGATAGGATACATGTGTCATCGGCATATGTGGTGATGACAGTGTTGGGACAGGTAGGGATGTCAGCTGTATAAACTGTATAGAGGATAGGACCTAGGATACTACCTTGAGGAACACCAGCGGACTGGGAAAAAAGGGATGAATAGGCGTTATTGTGATTTACTTTAAAGTATCTATCAGTAAGGTAGAAACGGATAATGAGGAAGTATGTAGGTGGTAGGAATTTTCGGAGTTTGTACAGCAATCCCGGGTGCCAAACTCTATCAAACGCCTGTTCAACGTCGAGAAAGACTCCCGTACAGTACATTCCCCGCTCCAATTTGATATAACTAAATTAAAAAAAAAAAAAATCAAATGTCCACGCATGAATCAAATCGATAACTTATTAGTGTACATGCCAACATTTATTAACCAAATACATTAATAAATGACGTGAAATAAGAGAGGAGGGGAGGAGGGCCATTCATTCCAAAGAAAGAGCGACTGACTCAATCTCCACTGGATTTTAGTAACAATGACGAGGATGAGAAAGTAGTAGACTAGGAACTACCAACCATTCAATTTGATTTAAAGGAAACATTTAAAGCATGTAACCATTTTATTTTCAAGTTAATTTATTATCAGCAATATTTACACCAATTTTTAAAAATGTTGTCAACTTAATGACATACCTCAGAACATGAGGAGGAGACTAAAAAGGCGTTGGATGAGGGATCTCCTTCCTTAGACAACCTAAGTAATTGGAACAAGTTAGGGAAGAGGTACTGCTGAGTACTTTCCTTCCCCATGCCTGTCATGTCATTATTTGATGTATCGCCATCACATTTGCTGATTGTCAACAATATTTTGACAGGCGCAAATATATTTGTTATAGACAAAAAAAAAAAAAAAATTTATTGAAGGAAGTTCATGGACTGTTCTACATATCATGGGTGATATATATTCAGGACCCAATCATAATAAAGTTTTTATTGGTGCCGACGTTTCAATCCAAACATGTGGGTCATCATCAGCGCCATCAAGTGGTTGAATACCTTCATTGCTAGTAACAAACCCTGATGATGACCCGCATGTTTGGGTTGAAACGTCGGCACCAATAAAAACTTCATATTGACTTCGTCCTGAATATTTATCAACCATTTTAAATTTTAGATAAACTACAACTTCGGTCAGTCCGTTGAAAGTAGTTGCTTTCAATGGGAAAATTTAAATTAAAGAGGCGAAATTTGATGGTTCATTTAACGGAAGAACATATGGCTGAAATTTTGATATGATGTCAAGAATATCTCCGTAGAAGTGAATTCATCTCGACTGATGATACACTCTGTTGCGTTTTGAAAAGTGGTGCGTCAAAATCATCAAATTAGGCCAATCAGATAGTAGTTGGTTGAGGAAAAAAAATTCAAATAATCGTTTCTCTTGGGGCTTTGGGCTGATGGTCTGATTTTGATTTACAAGAACGAAATTTTCCATTGCGTTCAAAGATATATATAAAGCGAAATTTTAGATTTTTTAAACATATTTAGGACATGAATCCGAAATAATGCATTTTATCGAAATTATTAGTATATACAAAGTTAAATAAAATGAAATAAACTATAAAATTTATACATAGCTCATTCCGGTTCTTAACTTTTTGATTATTACGAATTTTTGCAAGAAATATACATTCCTACACAATAGAACTGTAGTTTTTTTTTTTTTCATTCTGAAAGCTGCCAGATTTAATTCCTCGGGTTTTTGAAAATTGGGTTAGGGATGCCGAAAACTGTCGCAGATGAATATTTTGCAAAATGGTGTCTTAACGCATAAAAACAGCAAAAACCCTGGAAAACTTAAAATTTAAACAATATATTAGAAAAACGGAATTTATCATAGTATTTTGAATTAATCTACAATAAAACCATTTGCGTAAGACCAACCGTTATTATTATTTTTACTTTATTTTTTAAAATAAATTAAATATATTTTGCATGTAAAACCTGTACCACTACAACCCATGAAGGGTCTGGGGTTCAGTATTATTTAGGGAAAGCACTGTTTCTAGGTCAACGGTTGTGCAAGGAGGTGATTTGACCGAGATCACGCTCAACCGCCAGGCTTTGCCCCCTAATTAATTATTTAATTAAGGATACCCACGTTATAGAGGCTGGGTGTGCCCCAGGAGGGTCACCCACGGCCAATGAAACAGATAAATAAATTTTCTGCCATGAGCCGTGGTTCGAACTTACAACTAAATGAAAATAAAACCAAATACATGGTGGTGAGTTGATAACAATACCGATTCAGGTAGGATATTTAGATACAGGTAGGAATTATTTCTTGTTCGTTTTAGGTATAACTTTCTTGAATGAACTTCCCGCATAGTTACTAAAATCAAAATCGCAGCTGATTTTTGTATTCATCATTAGCAGTGGGTTCAAAAAACATTTTGATTACAGTAAGAACTTGGCAGTCGTTGGAGCGAGGTACTTTCTGATGGAAAAAGGAAATTCCAGGATCCGTTGAGTGATAACTTATCCTATGTATATAGGCTTTAAAAAAAAAAAAATTGAAATAACTTATTTGACTCATTTCCAAAATTACAAAACAAAAAATTATTTTCAGTATTCAGCAAAAACGCCTAAAATATATTTAATGATTTATAACAAGTTGCATGATTAATGTGGCAAAAACAGTTTTTTTATTTATATTCTATTGAATTTCTTTGAAACTCGTGTTTTTATTCGTGCATAAACTTTAGGAATATATGAGCTAACTATGTCAGACAATACATATACAAATATATGTACAAAGGTATAAACAGATCACGTAAATGTGTAGGGTCCGTAACATCTGGAATTAGGGATGATAATAACAATATTCTGACCGATCCGGTTGACATATTGAATAAATTTAAGGACCACTTTGACAATATTTTAAATACGGGAAATTATGATCTGTGTCCTCCTTCCGAGTACCAGAGTGCTGAACCGTTGATAGAAGGACCGAGTAAAGAGGAAGTTGAATTAGCTATCGGAAAATTAATATCTTATAAAGCAGCGGGAACCGAGAATATTCCCACTGAACTAATTAAGGCATGCGGGGAAGCTGGAGTTTCTAAAATACATCGGTTGGTTACAAATACATCTTAAAAAGATCTTATTCCGATTCACAAAATGGGTCCGAGGACGGATTGTAATAACTATCGAGGAATTTCACTCCTTCCGGTATGTTATAAAATATTTACTTTAATCTTAACCAGTTGAATCACGGAATACGCCGAGGAAATTATCGGAGATTACCAATGCGGATTTAGACGGAATCGTTCGACTATTGATCAAATATTTTCTTTATGGCAAATATTAGAGAAAAAATTGGAGTACAACGGTATTGTTCACCAGCTGTATATAGTTTTTAAAAAGGCTTACGATTCTATTGACCGAAAGAAACTGTATAATATTTTAATCGATCAGGGAATTCCTAAAAAATTAGTAAATCTAGTCAGGATGTGCTTTATTTTATTTTATTTTATTTTCAACCCTCCCCTGCCTGAAGGCAATACGGGTATTTGCAGCAGTGGGATGTTACTGTTACATAACAACCCACTGCTGCATTTTTTGGCTATTACATTATTTTTCTGAGCTGTGCACACAGCTTGCTCTTCTCTTCACTTGCATCTGGTTTACTTTTCTTATTATTCTGGTGGCCTCCCCGGTGCAGCTTCTCTTCTTCTCACCAAAGAGAAGTGGGTTGGTAGAACAACTTCTTTCCATCCGTATATAAAACTTTTGAAGTGATCGTATCTTTCTTTGTCCATAAGTTGAGGAAGATCTCTCTCTGTTAGGACAAAGAGACCTGTTTCTCTACAGTTTCGCCCTCAGTGACTCATAGACCATACAGGTAAGTACAACATGTTCAGCGGTCTCCGGTACCCCACAACTTGGGCATAGGGGATCGATATTTATACCATACTGATCGAGCTTTGCTCGGAAACCCCCATGCCCCGTGAGAATCTGTGAAATCCAGTAGTCCGGGAGGACCCAAGTCGCTTCTAGTCGCGAACTGACGGTGGGGAAGTACTTCCTTAGAGTAGCTCCTTTGGGAGTCGTCAACCACCGTCGGTTCCAGTCCTCTACTGTATCCTCCCGGAGAATCTTCTTCCAGTTTCTTGGATCATCTCTTATTCTCACTCGGAGGTAATCCGGTAGAGCCGCTAAGCATTCTCTCCTAATCTGATACCGGTAGTAGTCTTCTCTCAGCAGGAGGTCGAGAGGTATTCCTCCTGCCAAGACCTGCACAGCCTCATGAGACACCGTCCTAAATGATCTGGATACTCGAAGCAGAGCCATCCGCTGAATCGTGGCCAACCTACATTTCTGTCTGTGCGAGAGATTTTGGCTCCAGGCAGGGGACGCATACCTCAGGATACTCACAATAACACCTTTATAAATGGTCATAGTTGCTGGGTACCTGAGGCCCCAAAATGCGCCCCCAATACGACTGAGTCCGTTAAGGGTTAGGGCTACCCTACTTCTCAAGTAGTCCAAGTGAGGTGTCACGTTGAACTTTCTTCCAATCCTAATCCCAAGATAGGTGACGACCTCACTTGGACGTATTCTTGATGCTTGTATAACCATTGTTATAGGGTGAGCCCTATCAGTCGTGCCTTTCAAGAGGATGGCCTGGGTCTTGGCGGCGGCCATCCTGAATTTCTTCTTCTCGCACCACTCTTCTACTAAGTTGGCGCACCTTTCAGCTTCTTCTTTCAGTCGGGTTCTGCTGTTCGAGGCTACCACAACGGCCAGATCATCTACATAAGCCGTAGCGGAGAACCGCTCCTCTTCCAGTACTCCCAACAACTCATTGAAGACTAAATTCCATAGGGCAGGACCTAGAACAGAACCCTGGGGACAACCTCTTTCCATGGAGTCTTCAACTTCGAAGAAGTTACCCCGTATTCTTAAAGTTCGGTCATGAAGATAGCTTCGTAATAGCTCGTACAAGTTGCTGGGAGCTTCATACTTCTGCAACTGCTGGAGTACGCAAGGCCACCAAACACTATCGAAGGCGGAGGTGATATCAAACAGGAGGAGCATAACATACTTCTCCGCCTTCTCTTCGACGTCATGGCGCACTCTCAGCAGGGCATCCACGGTTCCCCTACCCTTAGTGGATCCGTACTGCCGTGGATGGCTCGCTCTTGAGAAGACTGGTCGTAGGCTCACCAGGAGTAGGTTCTCTAACACTTTGCTCATAACAGGGAGGAGACAGTCAGGATGTCCTTGACGGAGACACTCAATAAAGTTAGAATCGGTAATAATCTGTCCGAAAAATTTGAGGTTCGTTCGGGTTTAAAACAAGGTGATTCCCTTTCGCCTGTACTGTTCAATTTGGCTTTAGAACATGCCATTAGAGAGGAAATGCGTACCGAAAAAGGGTTGGACCTGGGCGGGACAACATCCGTGCTGGGCTATGCTGATGATCTGGTACTGTTAAGCGAAGACGTTGAAACTATAAAACTAAATACGACAACGTTAATGAAAGCCGGTAAAGAACTAGGACTCGAAATAAACGTGGATAAAACAAAATATATGGTTAGCTGCAAAAATGGCGATACTACTGGTGATATCGATATAGATGGTAATATGTTTGAACAGGTAGATAAATTTAGGTATCTAGGTTCTACGATAACTAGAAAAAACGAAATTGAAGAAGAAATTAAGGTTAGACTGAAGGCGGGAAATGCTTGTCATTTTTCTGTGACAAAACTACTTAGTTCGCGCCTCTTGTTCCGAAACTTAAAAATTAGAATCTATAAAACAATTATCTTGCCTACAGTTCTTTATGGATGCGAAACTTGGCCGCTTATATTAAGGGATGAGCAGCGTCTTAAGGTTTTTGAAAATAAAGTATTGCGTAGAATATTCGGACCGAAGAAGGATGAGTTAACCGGAGAGTTCAGACGGTTACACAACGCCGAATTGCGTGAACTGTATCCGAGTAATATAATTGAGATAATTTCATCGCGGCGAATCAAATGGGCTTGTAAAGTTGTTGGACTTAGTAACGAGAGAATTCCTAAAAGGCTAATGTTTGCTGTGCCGAATGGTAAGCGTTCGAAGGGTAGACCGACGCGAAGGTGGGAAGATTGCATTAAAGCCGATCTGAAGGGACTGGGTTTGGACGGCGAAGGGTGGAGGGATTTCAACCACTGGGCGAACACTATTATTATTAATCTCGCCTTATTCAATTTTTCGCTTGTGCCGTGTGGTCTAAAGCACACACTTTGTTTTTTTTTTTCAAGTATTCGTTTTATATTAGTTGCGATTAATGGAAAAAAAATAATTCATTGGTGGTAACCATATTTTTATAATTTAAAGATTAGTCGTCATTCGTCAATCTGATAATTTTATCCAAACTCTGTGAAGTTTGAGAGAAATCTATATATCCCATCGAATATATAAATAATAATCTATATATCCCATCGAACATATAAATAAAGGTTACAACTTAGGTTAAAGACAACATCTACATTGCGTATCAAGACTGAAACAACAAGACGAGTTGTTTGAAGAGGAGACAAGCCGAACTTCGGATAGCACACAGAGGCAAAGCTTAAAGGCCTAGGACTTCATTATCTTTGGGACTTTACAGAGAGGGCTCGACTAAGTCCTGATGTTGTCCTGGGAACTGTGGCCTGCTTCGACCGCACGCCCTGTACCAATTCTCACCGCTAGGGAGAGCTAATGCTACGGTTGGACATTGGGAGAAAAAACAAGAGGTACAATTTTTAAGTTTTACTGCATAAGTGACTAATATTGTTTCCCCTTCAAGTAGAGTAATCTTTAACTTAAGTATCGCATTAATAATGGCCAGATGTGAGATAAAAGGTGAAGAAATGAAATGAAAACCTGGGGTAGCGATAGCTTGCCTCAGTGTGCGTTCGCCCGACCCTTGCAGCGATATATTTTATCATAGCCCTCAATTAAAATTAATTTATTCATTCAAAAATATCGGAATATGTTACTTTCTCACTCAAACGGAAGCTAATTCTTCCCCCATCTTTACAAGCTTTTCAGTTATTTATTTTGGTTTATTTTATTTTATTTTTTTATTTTTTTATTTTTTTTATTTTTTTTTTTTTCAATACGGAGCGGGGTAGCTCAGTGGTAGGGCACTGAGCTTCCAATGCAAAGGTCCCGAGTTCGAACCCCGGCTCATGGCAGAAAATTTATTTATCTGTTTCATTGGCCGTGGGGCGACCTTGGGTCAGAAGCCCCTCCTGGGGCACACCCAGCCTCTATAAAGTGGGTACCCTTAATTAAATAATTAATTAAGGGGAAAACCTGGCGGTTGAGCGTGATCTCGGTCAAATCACCTCCTTGCACAGCCGTTGACCTAGAAACAGTGCTTTCCATAAATAGTACTGAACCCCAGATCCTTCATGGGTTGTAGTGGTACAGGTTTTTTTTTTTTTTTTCAATAATCAACCTTTGTAATCTACTAAGTAAAAGTTATTCCCACTCAATTTTTTTGTTTATACGTAGAATACGAAAATTAAATAAAAAATATCCGTCTGTCCGTGGCACAACGTCAATACAAAGGAACTAATTTGTTTTTTTTTTAAATGTATCTACTTTATTAAAAAAAGGAAATTTAATTCCGGGAATATTTTTGACCCCATTGAGAGATAAATTTCACAAAATAAATATCTGGTGTGTCCACTCACACGACTTTCCTACCTATTTCAGAAAAGTTTTTATATCTTTACATATGTTCATAAAGAAATAAAAAAGAATTTAACTAGATACATTTTCACACATGATATACATTGAATACATTAAAATTCACTCATAGATACATTGAAAATTGATCAAACATAAGATTTGAGTACGATTTATTAGATTTTTTTTTGGCATAGCTTAGTATTACATTGGAAATTGAATAGCTGTAACTTCGTTAATAGTTGTCCAAAATGAAAAAAATTTATATGGCTTTATAGGGAATTTCATTGCCTTCCAAACGACAGGCTAAACGGCGTATTTTTTTATTTATTGAGCGCAAGCTATTGCGCATGGAGCACCGAATTTCTGTCACAGGCATCAGTAGTCAAAACCCTATAAAATAAAAAAAGAAGCAACAAAATCGGTTCAGTAGTTCCCGAGAAAATCTTGGCACAGACAGACAGACCAATGGCTAAAAATGTTTTTTCGGACTCACGAGGCCCTGAAACGTATAGATCCGTCGAAAACCGCATGTCGGAAATTTGACCCGATTGCGATACTCAATCAAATTTTTCGGACAAATTATTACCGATTCTAACTTTATTGAGTGTCTCCGTCAAGCACATCCTGACTAGATTTACTAGTTTTTTTGGAATCCCCTGCTCGATTAGAATATTATACAGTTTCTGGCGGTCAATAGAATCGTAAGCCTTTTTAAAATCTATATACAGCTGTGGTGAACAATACCGTTATACTCCAATTTTTTCTCTAATATTTGCCGTAAAGAAAATATTTGATCAATAGTCGAACGATTTCGTCTAAATCTGCATTGGTAGTCTCCGATAATTTCCTCAATCGATAATTTTCAATAAGTATAAACTTTTATTGTAGATTTAGGGATAAATTGGGCTTTAAAGACTTTGATGCGTACACCAAGATCCGGATAGTTCCTCCAGAACTATGAGGCTCTGCGTTTTCAAGCCCAAAAATTTACCATTTTCAAGATGATGCAAGGAAAAGGACTTGCAGACAACGTTTACGTTAATCGTAGTACTGTGATGGAATACATGTCTAATTTCGTCGACTTGAGGTCTCTATGATCGAAAGAGTAAGAGATTATATTGTTTATCAAAGGTGTATTTTTGTCGATACACGGTATATTCCTTAATTCTTCATCAAGCCCATAGATTGAGCCACCATTTTTAATTTTTCCTATTATTTCAGGAAAAAAACTTTATTTTCCAATAACTCAAAAAGAATACATTTTTTTTACTATCTTTGTTAAGCTCATGGTTATTTAAAAGATTATTACAAAGCGAAAAATAAATCATCGAAATGGAAAAATTATTAACAAAGATATACCTTATGGAAACATGTAAGTTCAAAACATGAATGAACTTTCAAATTTGTTTTCATTTCATTGGTCGATTACAATTACCGAGAAAATAAGAACCGATTTCTTATGATAAGTTGGATTATTTTATTTTCTAATTTCTTTATCAATTGATTTGACACCAACATACTGTGATAATGATTCGCTGAGGCAAACTATTGTAGTTGATATATAATTTATATTTATTTATTATTGTACTTTAACGAATAATGGTTGGAGTGATCAGTAAAAAAAAATTGTGAAAACTAATAATTACGTATTTATTTTTGTTTTTGCCGACGTTTCGGCCCAAAGTTCAGGCCTTCATCAAGACTGGTCAAGTGGAGAGGTGATAAAAATAAATTAAAAATAAAAAACTTGATAATTTCATCTCAGTCAAAATGATACACATCACTTCTTATTAACTATTAAATACTATTAATTTAGTCCAACACGTTGTAGGCAAGTCATTATTTTATACTGCTCGTTTCAGTATTTTTTAAAGACTTGTTTGCTATAAATATACTGTTTTATAGTTTAGACTCCCGTTTTTGCCCCCCGACGTTTTATCACATTAAGAGCTGGTGCCATTCATTAGTTAACATGGTTCATAATTTAGAGCACATTCAATTATCCTTCAACATTATTTCACGCCTAGCGCATTCTGTCAAGAAATTCTTTGCTCCAAATGATGGCAAGTAGTTTGTAGCCCGAAATCGGTCTTGGTCTTGCACTTTGCAATACCAAGACCAAAACCGCCTAACTGTTGCTAGAATAAGACCGTAAGAATGGTATATAAATATTATTTATGTGAATAAAAATTAAGATAAAATATTTATTAATACTTGATAATTAGTTACTATAGCTAGATAATTGGTATAATACTTTTGCATTTAACTCTTCCAATTTTTCATTTGGGCTTAGTTAGGTTTCTCATAACTAAAAAACTACTAGTAATATAGTAATAAGCTAATAGATAACTGCAAGACTGTTGCGAGGCTCTGGCGCAAGACCAAGACTATCATCAAGACTGAGTGTGACACTTGTGAAAGGTCATTCTTGTAAGGTGATCATTCTCCCTTTGAGGTCTTGTGACACATCTTAGCTTGACCAATCCCGAAAAAATTTGGGGCAAAAAAAGAAAATAAATACAATCATTTATTTTTACAAGTTTTTTGACTGATCACACCAACCATTCTTCTCTTTATTTATTTATTAGTATCATTTCAATGGAGTGGAGAGGCTCAGTGGATGAGGCACTGGCTTTCAAACCTCAAGATCTCGAGTTCGAATCCGGTTAGTGGAAGGTAATTATTTATTGTTTCATTAGCCATAGATCGACTCTCTATTCAGGACTACTTTTAGTTATAACCTTCTTAAGAATAGGAGAGGAAAATATTTTTAATGTAAATTTGTGGCACCAAACGGCATAGCACAGGGTTTTAGAGTTAAATCATTTACCGAATATATAATATTCAAGTGCTAAATTTGTTTTCAAAATAAATATATTTGATCGAACCAATTATCCCTTTTCAGAGTGGTGATGAAAGGGAATAATAAGGCAACACATTTGAATAAATATAAATCGCCATAGAAGGCCTTTGAATATAGAACTGTTTGTCAAATTGCAATTATCATGGCCGGGGGACAAAGTCCATTAGCGCACATCGGTGGGGGGGGGGGGGTTCTGTTTAAATTGTGAATTATGGACTAATCTCGGATTATCCTTTGTCCTCTTGCGGCACAATTTTTTTTTTGTTTAATCCTCCGACTTATACTGTTTGACATTCGCGTATTTAATGATCATTCTCTCCATTGAGTAAATATTCGGTGCATGATATTTATTGTAGGTTTGAAATAATTAACCATTGTTGAGTGGTACAATCTCTGCTAAATCAAATAGCTATACACTCCCAATATTATTTGTTAATCAGTCATGCCACATATTTATTATATCAATGGTTGATTATGAATTGTACGACTATTAGTTATTAAACTATTTTTTTCTATTGCAAAGTTTACTAGACAGGTCAAACAAAAGATGTCACACTAATTGGAAGTGGATACTTTTGGGATATCACAAAGGGAAAATTCATCAAATTAATCACTAATTTAATTTTCTAAAAGGTTACATGATGATTTTTCGAAATAAACGGACGATAGATACCGAATTACTTAAATATAATATTACATCTAGAGTTAATAAACAACAGTAAGTATATTTAAGGTTATAAATATATCCATGAAATATTTTTATATTTCACTTCTTCTTTTACACGAATACCATGGAATAGTATCTTAAACAATGCCATTGTCTAATCACGTGGATTTTAAATACTTTATGTCTTTAAAAATGATTTAAAAGTTTCAATCTTCGAAAAAAACATTTAAAAGTTTACATATGGTAAGATAATTTCATTTAATTTCCTTGGAAACATGTGATTTATGTTAAATAATGTTTCTTTTCTGAAATTATCATTTATGATCTTTTCGCCACTCTCCTTTACAACTACCATCTACAACTTTCTATATTACATATTGTTTTTTTTTCTAAAATTGTCAGCTTTCCAACGAAATATGTATATATGTACATATTCTTACTAGTAATCCGGTGATTCATTTTCGAACTGGATAAGCTAATTTTTATTCATTTTTCTCTTTAATTCAATTATCAAATTCTTTCAAAATTTATATTTGGCATTTTTTCGTAACTTTTAATAAAGTGAGATGATTAATTATTTAAATAAACCATATTAAAGGTACTTTAGAGGAAGACATATGAACATTGGGTATTAAAATCCTGTAAATTGACATCAATAGGGATAAGACCTAATTGATATTAAACACCACTTAATTATAGACCGAGTTTAATCAAAATCGTTTGAGCCGATTTTGAGAAAATTACAAAAATGTGTTTCAGAGTTCTTATAAAGTGGCACTTCCAGTAAGACGATTTTAGGGAAAAAGTTGCTGTAACATCTAAGGCATAAATATGTAATATCAGTTTCATACGACTTTTCGTTTTTGAGATAGACTGCTAACGTACAAAGACATAGACCATTTTTCGGGACTAAATTAATATTATTATTTCCACTCAGGATACCCCAAAACGTGTATTTTCGTGGAACTCAAAAAATTTCACGATCGCAATATCTACTCTTACTATTTATTACATATATACGTAAGTGAAAGTACGGTCCAACTTAAATTTTTAAAGCAACTGTTTGGTTGGCCCAGAAATACACTAAACTCCATAGTCCGCCTCGAAACAGGAAGAGAACCATTAAGAATGAAAGTGATAAAAAAAAAAATGATAAATATATGGACCAAGCTCGAGTTCATGCCAGAAGAGCGACTCCCAAAACTTTGTTTTAATAGACTTAAAACATTAGATAAGGATAAGCCTGACATAGACTACAATTGGGTGTCTTAATTTAGAGCCATAGCCGAGCTTAATGCCTTTGCAGAAGAGCTTTCTGTTCACCACACAAACGGACTTCTTCGATACAAAGACGACATCCTGTAAAAAGCATCATTATTTCTCAGCCGACATACAAAGAACTTTAAACTCAACTAACTACCCTTTATGCAGAATACTAAGCAGTTACAATTCTCCCGATCCCGAACCGTACCTTACATTCAAAGTCCACATAAAGAAATTGAGATGTGTAAGTCAATTAAGAGTTGCAAACCCAGAACACATCAGAATCTATGCAAAAAACAGAATATTTTCGATTGAGACTCAAGAATCCTGTATTTCATGCAGCCAATTTATCTACAATAGTCTACATCACATTCTCCTTAATTGCCCAGCATACAATGACTAGACAAAAATTCCTCTATAACTTCATCTCAGAATCTTCGGATAACCGCAACGTCGAACCCATACTGAATATCGATTGTATAGATAAGTTAAATAAAATTTACTATTATATGATGGGAGTACACAAAGTGCATACACAAAATTGTTGATAATGTTCTATTAAGTGTTTGTTTTTAGTTTATCTTAAAAGTAATATTTTGTTAATATATATATATATATATATATATATATATATATATAATATATATATATATATATATATATATATATATATATATATAAATATTTTTATTTTTTACTATCCCATCATAGTAACAGGTTCATATAACTATTATTATGCAGTAATCGTTTTATGTTTTTAATTTTTATTGTTATTCATGTTTTGTAAAACCCATTCTAAACGTTAAATGTTGTAAATTTTATTTATATTTAAATTATATGTATGTAAATTTGTAAAACCATATTATTGTACAATAGCCAAGCTAGGCTCTATTTGTATGGGGAACCTCCTTAAAACAAATAAAATATCTATCTATCTATCTATTGTTATTGTTTTGTAGGTAGGTATGATTTTAAGATTCAATGTATTATTTAATCCGAAATTGTTATTCATAAAGATTTTGTTTTTTGTAGAAGCAAAATAACTATATAGTTTATCTACAATCAACACTAAACGAAATTATATATGTATATGTATATATATATATATATATATATATATATATATATATATATATATAATATATATATATATATATATATATATATATATATATATATATATTATATATATATATATATATATATATATATATATATATATATATATACATACATACACACGTTGTATACGTTTTTTTTTTAAAAAATGAGGTTATTACTAGAGGTTTAACAATATCCGTTAGATGGCAAATGGTTTATAACGAGGACAAGAGTGGTCTATGCCTTTCAGCCCCGCCGCCATAATGGAACAAAAACAAACCAACCGGGCTGTCCAAACGGGGTCCACCTTTGTTGGTTTTTAATTACGTTTCGGTCGGCTCTCTTCGAGCTGTTTCGTCTAAGTGTCCCCCTCATCGTCCTGTTGAATCTCTCTTTGTCGGGTGTCAACAATGTTGTTTTATTCCTTCGCTATATTTTATTATGATATCAGTGATAACAACAAGGTATTTATGACAATGTTAAGATTGTTATTGGATCATTCTAAAACAAATTCTCAAGTATCTGGAAGAGCACTAAATAAATAACAAATGAACTATTCCCTGATTAATATTAATGTTATTAGACAATTAAGATAAAAAAAAACACTTCTTTCGTTTTCTATCCTACAGTTCAGAAAAATAATAACAGCCAGAGCCCAAAAATCGAACTCATCGCAAGCGAACGTTCAATTTTAAATTACGAAAGTGCATGTTATTCTGAGTAAAAATATACTTCTCTTCTTTTCCAGAGCCGCCTGTTTTAAAAATGGCGACCGATTTAAAGAATAATATGCTAGTAATTTAAGGACCGAAACGGGAAATCCATTGCGAAAAATGTGAGAAACTTTTATCGAAATTTTCTTATTTTTTCACCTGCGACTCCTAAACAATTCATCAAAGCACAAAATGTATTTTTCAATAAATTAAAGAACGTTTAATTTCGTGTCGAACAAGAACATAAACTTTTTAATATAGTTGCTTTGTAAGGTATACAACAGCGGTCAACCAACGCTGCTTTTTATCAACTTTTTCAAAATCTGACATCTATTATTATAAATGGCTCTGTAACTTGGAAATGAGTTCCCTAAAAGGAAAAAACTATAAAATCAAAGTTGTGGAGCATCAAATTTTGCGTCCACTGAGCTCTGACATTTTTATTTTTGGCCAATTATATATCTCGACTCAGAATACGTTATTCCTTTATGAACTTCGGTATCTTTCGACACATCGTTTATCAAAATCCTTCGCTGCTGAGAGGTGGAAAAGAGGCTTATACCGCGTGTAACAGACTAAACAAAAATAACTCAGTAGAATTGTTACCCATACTGTTGAAATATTGAAAATCACGTATACTTTCATTACCGATTTCTAACCATCAGGAGATTACCGGTTTTGTTCGAAGTACTCAGTGGACGCAAAATTTCATGCTCTACAACTTTGGATCTATGGGTTTTTCCTCTTAGGGAACTCATTTCCAAGTTACAGGGCCATTCATAGTAATTTGTCACAGTTTTTGACAAATTTGGTAAATATCAGCGTTGGTTGACCGTGGTTTTATACCTTATCACGTAACCAAATTATAAAGTTTCTGTACTCGTTCGACGCAAAATTTAACATTCTTTAATTGATTGAAGAGTAAATTTTTCGCTTTGATGCATCGTTTAGGAGTTATAGGGAAAACAGTTTTCTCTTGATGGTCCGAGTTAGCAATTTTGTTTTTTACATGTCTAAATCAATATATACAAGTTAAAAAAATAAAAGATTTTATCATATTTTAGCAATGGATTTCTCGTTTCGATCTTCAAATTATTGGCCCAATATTTTTTAAATTAGCCGCCATTTTTGAAAGCTGCGGTTCTGGAACGGCAGACAAGGTGCTTTTTACTCAGAATAACATACACTCCCGTAATTCACAATCAAACCTTCGCCTGGGATGACGTCAGTTTATAGATCCTGACTCCAACGCTATCGGTGTGAGATGTGTTATCCCTAATCTGAATCAATATATCAATAGATCAAATCTTCACACTAAGAGTAGCACTGGAAAAATGTAGGTAGTATAAGATAAATACCCATCCCTTCTTCATTGATTTTCGGGCTGCGTGCGATAATGTAATGAGCGAAGAACTCTTCGGAGAGCGGCTAGAATTGGGAATTCTTGTAAAGCTCCTTTTCCTTAAAATGTATGACCCGTACCCAGGGTACGACCACAGAAATCCCCTACACCCATAAAGCCGGACGAACGTTGGGCCTTTGGGTGAACTCACACCGGATTAAGCTGAATTTCCATTCGCTTGGACTTTGACTGATATCACAACTACGTATTAAGATCTGAATTTATTTACTTACAGTTTGATTTACATTTATTTCACAATTGAATTGAATAAGTTTCGTTGAGTAAAATTACCTACCTAGTGTCTTTTTTTTTTTTTTTTTTTTTTTTTTTTTTTTTTTTTTTTTTTTTTAAATTTCTTTATTGAGTATTATAACAATCTGTCTGTTGGACATTGGTTATAGTGAGGTAGGATGACATTCACACCATATGTACAAAAAAATAAAATAAATAGAACAAAATAATAATCAAAAGTATATACAATAGACAATAAAATAAAATAACCTAAAAAATAAGAAAATTAAAACTAACGAAAAAAAAAAAAACCCATGCAAACATATATACAATCAGGCGAGGGAACTCCAGGAGAACCCTGCGCTACTCTCCCAACCGCGTCACTGGTACTAAAGCCAGCGGAGATTGGTCGAGAGCACTTTAGCCACATACACACATGTCTTGAGTGAAGAATCTGGCCATTGCCAGAACTCCAATTTATATAATCTACAAAAGGTCGCGAGGCCACTGCCGTTTCAACCTTCTTGGAGGAGTATAGGGATGGGAGATGCTTGATAGGGATTGTGCAAGAGGATTTGGGTGGTAAGTAAGATTCTGGTGAAATTTGGAGAATTTTTCTGGGATAAGGTCTAGGACAAATGGGATGTTAAGGTCATGATGTAGGGTTTTGTTGGATACATAGAAAGGAGCATCGACTATTGTTCGAAGGACTTTAGACTGGAAGGATTGGATGCGCTTGATGTTAGAAAATTTTGCTGATCGCCACAGTTCTAGTCCGTAAGTCCAAATAGGTTTCAGTATTGTCTTGTAGATCAGTAGCTTGTTTTCAATGGAAAGTTTAGATTTTCTGCTTAGTAGTCGGTATAGTTGGCCGTATCGTCGGTTGAGTTCTTGTCTTTTGAGTCTAGTAGGCGGGTTCCAAGTTAGTCTTCGGTCTAAATGAAAGCCAAGATACCGGACTGTGTCTGAATAAGGAAGCTGGATGGAATTAAAGAGTACTGGTGGACAGGAATTGCGTCGGAGTGTAAAGGTAATATGTTGGCATTTAGATTCATTAACTTTAATGCGCCAGTTATTACACCTGTGCTCAATCAAGGTGAGGTGACTTTGGAGATTTAAGGATGCTATTTCGGGATCAGAGTTGGATGATAAGATTGCGGTGTCGTCAGCGAATGTTGCAAGAAAAGTATCGGGATGAACAGGGATGTCAGCAGTAAAGAGGATGTAAAGCACGGGACCCAAGACGCTGCCTTGGGGAACACCGGCTTTAACGGAGTAGATATTGGAAAATTCTGTTCCACAGCGAACTCGAAAGGAGCGGTCAGAGAGGTAGGATCGGAGGACTAGGTACAAGGACTGAGGTAAATGGATTTTAAGCTTGGAGAGCAGTCCGGAGTGCCATACCCGGTCAAATGCCTGTGCAATGTCCAGAAAGGCACCCGAACAGTATTCCTTGTTTTCTAGGGCTGAGGAAATATGATCAACAACTCGGAGTCCTTGTTGAACAGTAGAATGTTGAGAGCGAAAACCAAACTGATGGGAATGGATATTTTGGGATTCTATAATGGGTAGGATTCGTTTCAAAAGGATCTTTTCAAAAATTTTTGAAAGGATTGGGAGTAGGCTGATTGGTCTATAGGATGTTGAGCTATTGAGAGGTTTTCCTGGTTTTGGGAAAAGGATAATAGTGGAGTGTTTCCATAACAGAGGGAAGTGGGTGGTGCGTAGGATACAATTGTAGATATATGTAAGGAATATGACTGCTTTCTTTTAAAATTTTATTTATTTATTTATTAGTTGTACATATTTGTGGCTCACAATAAATTTGCCATCTACCTTAGTATTCAGCAAATATGATATCAAGGAGAAGAATAACAAGACAAAAAAAAAAAAAAAAAAAAAGTAGAAAAATAACACATCCATTATAACATAATAACAAATACACACAAAAAAAAGATAATGCAGCAAGTAGCTCAATGCAATAAGTCTCTTGGCCAGCGCCTCAGCAGTCTTCTGGGTGGATTATATGGATTTGTGGCAGTAGATAGAGCTTGAGTAAGTGGGTTGGAATTTAGAGTCAGTCTGTCATGAAAATTATTAAAGCGGTCAGTGGCAGTTGCCGTGATGAAAGGAGTGTTAAGGTCAGTGTGTAACGTGATATTTGAAACGTAAAAGGGTGCGTCTACAATTTTCCGAAGGACTTTTGACTGGAATGACTGAATGATTTTTATATTTGATTTCTTTGCTGTTCCCCATAGTTCGATCCCATATGTCCATAGTGGTTTAATGAGGATTTTGTAAATAGTTAATTTATTAGTCACAGATAATTTAGAACGTCTGTCAAGTATTAAAATAATTGTGATAATTATTTAGGAATTATATGTGAAAAAACGCAAAAAATATGACTTTTTTGGCTGAAAAACTTTTCTCTTGGTGGTCTGCGTTAACAATTTTGTTTTTTACATAATTTTTTTTTTTTGTTGTTCCTGTTCAAAATTTATTTAATGAATAATTTAGATAGGTAGTAAGTATTTTTAATCATAAGAAAGAACCAAACAAAGAACACTAGACGTGCATCTTTAAAAAAATGAAATTAAAGTTTTTTATTTTTTTTTTATTTACCAATTTAATTTAATTTAAATTTTTTTTTTGTTATTTGCATGTTTGAAGTTTGTATTTTTTAAAATTAATAGTTTCCTGGTAAAAGCTGCCAATACAGGAGCATATGTGATTAAAAATAAATTAAATATATTAATTAAGTGGTGTCAAGTACAGGTGTTTTCTACTACTACTAACGAAAAAACTACCTAAATATCAATGTTTAAGTTATCTTAGAAGGAATTTAAGTCACATAAGAGTGTTGTTCGACAAATATATATATATATATATATATATATATATATATATATATATATATATATATATATATATATATATATACATATAAAAGGAAGCTTGAAAAATATTTAACGAGTTTATTTAAAATTTAAAATTATTGGAAGTCTCACAATAGTGTCTACCACTGGTGCCTTTACCGTAATGACTCAATAAAAATTCACCCATTTGAAACCGTTAAATTAACAACACAAAGTCCACAGTTAGAAAGAACTGCCGCTCAACTTTGGCTCATAGCCGCAGGATCACTCTTCACTGTCGATTTAATTCCAATTTCCTGTATTTAATCCTGCTTCCTTTGTGACATCCATTCACCAAGCTGCGTCTCAACTTGCGTCCGGTCTAAAGGGCTTAGACAAGCAGACTGTATTGCATGCTTCCTTTCTAACTTGGCCCTGGAATATGCAGTGAGATCTGAAATCCAAGTTGGGGGGGGGTGCAATTTTCGGTACTAGTTCACAAGAGTTCCACACGGATTACGCGTGGTTCACAATCACTTCGATCACACTTGTTCATGGAATCCCGAAAACAGCCGAATGTTGTCGTCTTTTATGACGTCAGCTATTGCCCCATAATACAATCCCTTTTCGTGCATTTTTGAAAAAAATACAACGTATTCCCTTTATGGAACTTCCTTATTAAAAAATTGGGTATTTACTGATCAGATTTTTATTATAACGGTTATTACTTTGAAAGAAAAAGAAAAAAATACATAAAATAATGTTTGAGTAGTTTCTTCAAGCCCTATTAAAAAAAAAGCTTTTAGTAATAACATTTTTATTGACACGTGCTTACATGTAGTGGCTGTAAATACGCATATACTGTATATTTTCTTCTATAACTGTGTATAAAAGATTTTTTTATCATTTGGATAATACATAATTTTAAGTTATCTATTATCTTTTTTTTTGTTATTCGAGTTTTTCAATAGAAGTTGGAATAATTGAATTTATAATTTATTTTAGCAAGCCTTTTTTAGAATTGCGCAATCGTCTATCTAGTTTATGTATTTTTTTAGATTTCTAATAATACGAGGGGCTATTTTCTAGTGGAGGGGGGCGCTTTGTATGCATATACTGTCTGATTTGTAATTATGATGTGTAATTATTGTTATTATTAAAGCAGTTATTTTTCTTGGTAATCCGAAAAAAGGGATTATTGTAGGCTATGGTACAAAAAAAAACTATTTATTTTCGAGAATGGAATTAACGTATTTGGGAAACAACTGACGAAGAATATGTAATAATTCCAAGATAATGAATATTGGAAATCATCTATAAGAAAAATAATATCGTGAAATAGCAGCCAGAGATGTAATAATTAAAGATTTTTATGCATTACTATTTCTTTTTTACAGATCTATAATATATGTACAAGCTCAATTCAGGTTTCATGATGTGTAGCCTAAATTTCGAATGTAAATCTGCTCCTGCTATATAACTGAACGTGGTTAAGGTTAAAGTACTTAAATGGCGGGAAAGTTAATAGTTACTGGCCCAAGAGATCGGTCGCCTTCGTTCTCTTTCGGAGAAACACGAACGCATTCGGGATTCCAGGAACAAGTGTGATCGAAGTGATCGTGAACCATGCGTAATCCGTGCGGAACTGTTGTGAACTAGTACCCAATTTTCAATAGGACTGCAATGATCCAAAGGTCAGCTGGAAGAAAGGGTTCGTTATGAATGAGGCAAAAACAAAATACCTGACTGCAGCTCTCTCTAGAGGACAGAGGGTGTCTCGTGAATAAAAGAAAATTTTCACAGGAATGGTAGAGCTACAAAGAGATTCAAATAAACAATGGGCCAATTTGGAGCAGAAAATTTAATTTTTTGTTATTTTATGTAAGGCACGATTATTATTGAATCGAAAGCAATAACTAAAGACTATTTGGTAACCTTTAACATCTGTTATCTGTTTACCTATAAATATCAAATGTAATCTTAATTAGTTTGTTATACATTCATTTCTTATCTTTTATCGCAATCTGTTTACTTTTAACTTACATGCTATATTCTCCTTTGTTTTATATTTTTATTCATGCTTATTTTATATTTTTGTTTGTATCTTCTACATATATAATTCTTAATATTTAAGTAGATTGTCACCCACTATATCTCTGATACCATATTTTATTTCTGTATCTGACAACTTCTTCTTATTTAATATCTACTTATTATTCATTTATGTTATTTTCACCATGTACCTTTTATATTTTGTATCTATTGTAGCCCTGATGAAGACCTGCAAGATGACTCGAAACGTCGACATAATAATTAAATAATTCTATTTCTATAATTTAGTATTTATTTGACCGCACCCCCCGATCAACTCCTTATCATATTATATCACGGTCAACCATCTCTACATCATCAATAACTAAAGAAATATTTAAAATTAAGTAGGTATATAAGTAAGAATATTTTTTTCCAGTGATTTATTCTTTCATTTTTTTTTTCACTCAATTATATCATTACATCATAACGTTTCGGAATCCACTTATATCCCATCTTTAGACTATAAATTACAACATATCGCTATTAACAATTATATGTGTCAGATACTGACTAGACTCTACCTAGATTCAGTATCTAACTAGATTCTCTCTAGAGGAGACTTAAATAAGGTTTCCAGGAATATGAGAAAAAATAAAACAATTTATTAACATGACAAGTCTTATGGAGAATTAAGATAATGCAGGATACTGCCTGAAGATGGAATATAAGTGGATCCCGAAACGTTATATGTAATGATATAGTTGAGTGAAAAAAATAGGAGAATAAATCACTGGAAAAAAATATTCTTAAAAAAAGTATCGTAAGACTTTATTTTATCTTAGTGTCTGCATATTATTATATAAACCACTGTAGATATTATTTCATTTTGTATTAAGTCAGTTTTCTATTAGATAGCCTATTGTTTATAAATTGTATGGTTATGTATATATAAATATGTAATTTCTCTTCTTTATTTTTTTCATCACAATTAAGTAATTTTGAGAAGATTTTATGTTCATTTGTATATATATTTTATTTTTTTTTTTTTACTGGTTACATACTTTTTAAATAATGTATATAATATTAAAATTTTTAGAAGTTAGTTTTTGGCCAGATTTCTACTTTACTTTGTATTAACTCATCATTGTTATTCTAAAGGGACTTAGTCCCAGAATAAAGTTTAATTTTCTATGCTATTCTATTCTATTCTTAGCCATATAACTAGAAAATAAGTACCTCCCTTAGGATAAATGAAGAAATTTAATATTAAGTAATTAGCGGTTGCTTAATTTTAAACAAGATGAAACTTGCATTAAATAAACGTAGAGTTCATCATTGTTAAAAAATATTTACAGAGGACTTTTGAGCCGCTAAACTAAGCCAAGTTCTGTTAAGAATTTAAAATAGTATCGTAAGTTTCTTCGTCATTATATCAATAACAGTGAAAGAAAGCCCACTATTGACTTAAGGATTCAATCAGCAGATATTTCGTTGAAGGAATGGCAGTTAATATATTTCCCAGGAGCCTGGTTTGGTCACGTCCAGATACGAAGGCCCCGGGCGATGCCAATTTTTGCCGACACGTGAGGGGGGCGCTGAGTTGGGCAAACCGAATTAGCCGATTGGATCTCTTTCCCCCCTTCCCCACCTAACCTTTTCCCTTCCTATTGCATCGCGACCAACGACTCCTTTACCAATACCTTTATGGCTATATAAATATAAATACAAACAGAATATTGTATAGAAAGATAAACATCTACCAGTTTTTGTCGATTTCGAAGCTGCTGATTACATGATCTCCATCACACAAAAACACTGAAGTTTCATTATTGTTTTAGTAAAAGTAATTTAATTAGGATTTATTATGATTATTGTGGAATATTTGAAACCGAAATACACGTTTTGAGGTCTGCTGTATGTGTGTCAGTCTAGCCCAATAACGAAAAGTAGCACGATACTGAAATTGCGTATTTAAGCTTTGTATAATCCTGGTATGTTACAGTTTTTCGTCAAAATGGAGTAACCAGAAATGGCACTTTACATCATCGATTTTACATTTTTTTTTTTATTCTCGAAAAAGGCTCAAACGATTTTGAATAACCTCGTCAAGTCAATGCATTATTAGGTGAGTTTTAATTTAATTTTTATTGATGCTTCTTAAAATGGCTGAAATAACGAATTTTAATTTTGTTTATTTAAAGTAATTCGGGGAGCGGGGTAGCTCAGTGGTAGGGCACTTCCAATGCAAAGGTCCCGAGTTCGAACCCCGGCTCATGGCAGAAAATTTATTTATCTGTTTCATTGGCCGTGGAGCGACCTTGGGTCAGGAGTCCCTCCTGGGGCACATCCAGCCTCTATAAAGTGGGTACCCTTAATTAAATAATTGATTAAGGGGGAAAACCTGGCGGTTGAGCGTGATCTCGGTCAAATCACCTCCTTGCACAACCGTTGACCTAGAAACAGTGCTTTCCCTAAATAGTACTGAACCCCAGATCCTTCATGGGTTGTAGTGGTACAGGTTTTATTTAAAGTAATTCACTATTTCACATTTTAACTGTTAAGAAAAAACAGATAAATATAAAGTCGATAATTAACTAAAGGAACTCTAGGGGTGAGTAGTCCTAGATAGAAACTGTTAAAGCGGCAATATTCGAGGTTTTCGATGTTTCCTGATCCTCCTCCAATTTAAACTACTGATGCCTGTATTAAAAGAAATAGTGAAAAAACATAAAAATAAATGAATTATTTTCTATGCATATATATATATTAATGATACTGTATATTTGTGTAGTAGTTTTAAGAATTGTCCATTATATTATAATAGGTAATTGGTTGACTGTTTTAGATAATGAAGAGAAGAATAGTTGGGGTGGTCAGTCAAAAAGGAAGGCAAAAATAAATGATAATATTTATTTTTATTTTTACAGACCTTTCGACCTGAAGTTCAGGCCTTCATCAGGGCTAAGAAAATAACCAGATAACAAGGTACGAGAAACATAAGTAGTGATGGTAAAAAAATAACAAAAATAAAAAAATTAGAAAAATAAAATAAATAATATAAAGTAAAATGAAATTGTTAGAATAATGACTAAGAACTAAGAGATAAATAATAATAACCGTTACAAAGTGTAAAATGATGAAGTAGGCATAATAAAAAAAGGTGACATAAGTGTTACAATGGGAATCTTAGAACAAAATGTAAAACATAAAAAAGAAATATGAAGTTATATAAGAAATGAAAAGAAATAGTAAAATTAAAACATTGAGAATGGAGTAGTTAGATAGAAAATTGAGATATTGTAAAGTCTATCAAGATGTACAGACATAACATAATAAAGAGTTAAAAACAGAGAAAAGGAATGAAAGGAAGGAGGGAAGAAATTGAGAAAGCTGAAATAAGAAATAAATAAAAGAAGAACTACCTGTCTCCTTAAGTGTTGCAGGGAGAATAAAAGTCGTTACAAGGGAGGGGGAGAGAGAAGAGATGTGCATGTGGCGTCATCTCTAACGGTTATCTGACGAAGTTACGAAGTTTGAACTAAAGCACCGGAAGCGTAAAATGGGACGAGAGATATATTACCCAGAAAAATTATGGAAAATTGAACGAAAGCCAAATTATGGAAAATTTGATGAAGGCCTGAACTTCAGGTCGAAACGTCGGCATATGTAAAAAATAAATATTATCATTTATTTTTGCCTTCCTTTTTGACTGACCACCCCAACTATTCTTCTCTTCATTGTCCATTATATTAATTGACAAGTATGCGGCAGCTGTAGCAACCCAATATAATTGGGCAGCACCCTTTCATGAAAATAAAGTGATTTTCTCTACCGCAATAAAAAATTTAAAATGAGACTATATATATAACATAATATAACGGTTATATCGTTATAGCCGCTGATTTAGCCCGAGCCAGATACCTATCCTTTCATGATAAACTCCAGTCCCATCCGAATCCACTTGTTTCCAGCCTTGCTTCTTCCTCGATTCCTGATAACCCCCTAGGCGTCTGAAAAGAAGATGGCTTCGTGATCTTCTCACCTAGAATTAAATATGGAGTGCTACCACTGGGTAGTATCTCTTCAAGTCTGTTTATGTCATGATTTCTAATGTATGCATTTTTACTAGTCGTATTGTTTATACAGTTGTAAATTTCATTAAATAAATTTTAAAAAATATATATTTATCAATGAAAACAAATAAAAATACCTATAACAAAATATGATTAAATATTTCATTGTGGCTTTCTTTATAAATAGCATTCTTGTCGGGCTAAAAATATTTGAAATATACAGTTGTGAAAGGAAATGGTAGTGACAAAAAAAAAAAAAAAAATATATTTATAATACACTAGACGGCTATGAAAAATATATTAATTGTTTTAACAATAATTTGTGCTATCTGTAATTTATACTTTCACTTTTCTAGATTGTGAATAGCTATTTTCGATACAAAAAAAAAGTGAATGTTGTGTGAGGTCCGTACAGCACCTATTTTTTATTTTAAATTAGCTTTATATAGATGATTATGAGTTAACAAAGGACAGACGAACTCCTCAAAGTTGACTTGGAAACACAGTGATTTGCACTTCTGCTCCTGCGGTGTGCTATCGAACAAGGAAAAAAAATCGATACTGAACATTACGTCACCCTATTATACAGTACACCACGCCTTGAGATCCCCAGCTATGTACAAGGGTCTTGTAATCGCACGGAGCCATCGAACCTCTCATTGGAAAAAATAGAAAGTTGCACAGTATATTAAACAGCTGATCTTAAGGAATGAGAAAAACACACAACTTTCAATTACTTCTCTACTTTGAATAAAAATTATTTTCTGACATGGGCTATTGTTGTATATAGATTTTAAAAAGGCTTACGATTCTATTGACCGCCAGAAACTGTATAATATTCTAATCGAGCAGGGGATTCCTAAAAAATTAGTAAATCTAGTCAGGATGTGCTTGACGGAGACACTCAATAAAGTTAGAATCGGTAATAATCTGTCCGAAACATTTGAGGTTCGTTCGGGTTTAAAACAGGGGGATTCCCTTTCGCCTATCCTGTTCAATTTGGCATTAGAACATGCCATTAGGCAGGGAATGCTTACCAAGAAAGGGTTGAATCTGGGCGGGACAACATCCGTGCTGGGCTATGCGGATGATCTGGTACTGTTAAGCGAAGACCTTGAAACTATAAAACTAAATACGACAACGTTAATGAAAGCCGGTAAAGAACTAGGACTCGAAATAAACGTGGATAAAACAAACTATATGGTTAGCTGCAAAAATGGCGATACTACTGGTGATATCGATATAGATGGTAATATGTTTGAACAGGTAGATAAATTTAGGTATCGAGGTTCTACGATAACTAGAAAAAACGAAATTGAAGAAGAAATTAAGGTTAGACTGAAGGCGGGAAACGCTTGTTATTTTTCTCTGACAAAAATACTTAGTTCGCGCCTCTTGTCCGGAAACTTAAAAATTAGAATCTATAAACAATTATTTTGCCTACAGTTCTTTATGGGTGCGAAACTTGGCCGCTTACATTAAGGGATGAGCAGCGTCTTAAGGTTTTTGAAAATAAAGTATTGTGTAGAACATTCGGACCGAAGAAGGATGAGTTAACCGGAGAGTTCAGACGGTTACACAACGCCGAATTGCGTGAACTGGATCCGAGTAATATAATTGAGATAATTTCATCGCGGCGAATCAAATGGGCTTGTAAAGTTGTTGGACTTAGTAACGAGAGAATTCCTAAAAGGTTAATATTTGCTGTGCCGAATGGTAAGCGTCCGAGGGGTAGACCGAAGCGAAGGTGGGAAGATTGCATTAAAGCCGATCTGAAGGGACTGGGTTTAGACGGCGAACGGTGGAGGGAGGTGTGAATAAGCGATTGGTGGTGTCGGCATCGAACCTTCGGGTTCGCTAAGCCTTTTATTATAATTATTATTATGGGCTATTGTAAAATTTGTAAAGTGCATTTTAAACGGAGCTACAGCTTAAAGCGTATAGCAAACAAATCATTAAGATCATTAATCATTATTAATAACAATAATATTAATTGTATCAACGGTAGACAGTAAAAATCTCGTTACTCCGTCTGTTCCACCTGGCATATGTGGTGGCATATGGTGGTATGTAAAAATAGAATTTTTTACAGAAGACCGTAAAAAGTGATATAACCAACAATTTAGTTACTACCACAGTACTGCTATTTTTTGCACAGTAACAGACTACTTACTGCAATAGGAAACTACAGAATGTCACCTTTAGCATAAATAGGATAAACCTGGAAAATTGTCACGTACGATCTTTTGAACTAAAAGCGATACAGTGAACTCTGGCTAATAGGAAATGGAATAAAATTTGTTTTTAGTTAAATACTGTTATTTCGAAAACGACCAACGATTACTTTCGAAACAAGCTACCAGAAAAGAAGTTGAATCAGTTGAGTCTGTTTACCTAGACATCATTAAATATTTTTTCCGAGAGTAGATGATTAAATCGTTTTATTAACAAAATGAACATGCTATTTTTATTAGGCAAAATTAGCTGAACTAATTATATAAACGCACTTTTATAACGCTTGCACAGGTTTTACGATTACTTATTATTAAATAAGTTTAACAATATTTACGACGTACTACGTGCATGCTTAGAGAGATTTGAAAGTGTTTTTCCATGATCTGAAAATTATAATTATAATAACTTATTAAAACAAGTTTCATAAATGTTTCAACACCTGAGACATTCATACGAATAAATATGTTTCTCTAATCTGGCTTATGGGACGAATGAAAAGCTATGAAATGTGAGAGTTCACATGGAGGAATACCACTGTTATTTATTATCACAAACGTTGACATTTCTAAATCTAAAAACAGTTGCAGAGAGGCCGACCAATCTCACTGGCAGGTACAGAGCTGTCCAGGGGAACAGACAGATAAATTCCAGATGTTTCGGGCTTGCCTCAGGCATCTACTGGACAACAGATCTCTTTGTCACTTCTCATCCAAAGTCCATTTACCAAACTTTTGATGTCTCTTTGAATTTAATTTACCTTTATATTTATTTTTGTTCTGGTATTATTATTATGACATATTTGCAATTCTATTCCTCTGGTGAGAAAATAAAAATTATTATCGGAGAAATGGTTGACTTCAGATACTTCGAGTAAAAAAGTAAGTTTGTTGGAGTTGAAAAAATATAATTATATAAAAATGTTCTTTTGACGTTATTAGTTGACCGGGAGCCCGTGGCAAAAAAAGATGCCTTATTTCATACTAACTTTTGTCATATAAATTGACCATGTCCAAAGGGCCAATGAGAAAAATACACGTCTGCCAGCATATAGCCACTGAAATACAAAATGGCAGCCATATGAAGATAGGGACCCTATATAGGTAGTATACGTATATATAGAGAGGGTTTACAGATATATATAAAGTTACCAAGCTTTTGAATTTATAGTATTTACTGTCCTAAGACATGAAATGATAATAATAGCCCATACTCGTGGATTTAAAGTCGAAAATTTGAATTTAGGATTCAAAAACTTCATTTTTTTTCGTTTTTTCGCTCATATCAATGAAAATATGGGTTCTAGTGATTATAAAGGAAGAAACTTGTTTAACATATGTAAACAACCTTATCGTCAACTATTCAAAACAAAATATTATTCCTCTGGCTTATGAATGGTTGATGATAAGAAACGTATTTAAGTAAGATATAAGTAATACATATTTTTAACGGAAATTTAATGCAAAACTATTTTTTTCCTTAATAATCACCAGCACTCTTGCTCAATCTCCACTGGGTTTAGCCCTAGTGACGCGGTTGAGAGAGAAGTGCAGGGAACTCCTGGAGTCATACTTTTCCCTCCACAGTTGGAGGGACAAGTCTGGTTTGGAGTTCTCTTGCCAGATTATAGATATCGTATATAGGTGTGTATGTGTTCTTTTTATTTATTTATTTTTAGGTTATTTTATTCTTATTTATTGTATATATATTATTTTTCTGTATAATTTATTTTATTTATTGTACATTGAGTGTGAATGTGATCTGTGAACTCTATTATAAATGTCCTAGAGACAGATTGTAATATTTTTCAATAAATAAGTTAAAAAAAAAAAAAATCACTAGAACGCATAGTTCACTGATATGAGCTCAAATCCCGGTGCTGGGTGGGACTTTTAACTCGGTATAATCCCATCTCACCCTCGAACTGGAAAAAAAAAAACCGTGTTGCCTAAAAGATAAGGAAGCTGAGAAAAACAAAACAAAAAAAACATGAAAAAATAGGAAATAAATCTTTGCAGTAATTAATTTGAGTATTTTTTTTGAGAAACCACGAGTTCTTGTAGGTAGTAGGAAATAAAATCACATTTTTTTAAAAACAAATTGAAATGAATCTCAAATTTTTTCTAATAAACCTCAACTCAATCAATATGGAATTACATTTTATTAAATGTGGAAGTTTTTCTAAAAGTGAGGTATTTGTAGTAAAGTTGTAAACAGTGTTAACAATGAGTAATTCTACATTCATTTCAAGTAAATTTAGTCTATTTTACTAAGGATAAATTTTTAATTACTAAAATATTAATTTTTTTTAAACTATCGCTACCTATTAAACAAAATAAGTGACTTACTTAAAAATTTTCACGATCGCAATACTTACCTTTACTATATATTACATATATACGTAAGTGAAAGTAAAAAAACACAATCCAAATTTCCTACTTTTCTGGCATAAAACCGGACCGTTGTTGATATAAACTTTATTTGTAGCTTGACGACCTATATATTAACTTAACTAATTTATTAGACTAAATATATGAAAAATTTACTAACTGAAAGTATTGCGATGGTGAAATTTTTGTAAAATCCTTCATCAAATCTACCATTGATGATTGAGTCAACATTTTATGATTATGATGGTTGACCATATAATATGAGAAGGAGTTGATCTTGTTTAATTTATTATTAATTTGACTGCACCCCCCGATCAACTCCTTCTCATATTTTATAATTATCTTTTCCATCAGACAGGAAAATAATAAAATTCTCAAGATATTTTAAGAAAAAAAGTTATAAAGACAAGAAAATGTTACTTGTGACTCAAAAAGTATACAACGTATGATTATATGATATGAAAGATTCCTTAATTCCCAGCAAAATTAAAAAAAAAATCGAGATTAGACCAATTTGAGGTACACATACAGCCAATTGTAATTTGTAGACATGTTTTGAATGAAAATTAATTATTCCCTATAGTAAAATTGTACATTTCCTTTACTTATTTTTATTTTGCAATATATTGTAATTAGTACCATGCAAACTACTTCCATGGAATAACTAATGCTTGTTAATCAGATTCAATTTAAAAAAAAAAGTAAAAACAAAGACATAAAAAATAAATTATTACTTACTCTAACGAACCCAAGACTAATCCCTCGAATGAAATTAATGGACTTACCTGAAACAGAAAAAAAAAATACGAATATTATTATAGTACAATTATTTTATTATAATAATAATTATTATGCTATACTATTACATATTTATAACAATTAAAGAGAGTAAAAAAATTAATAAATAAAAGAAGGCAATCAAAATCCAGTGGAATTCATGAATTGAAGTAAAATGCCAGAAAGTATAAATACAATGAGCATTTATAAAGTATATATATATATATATATATATATATATATATATATATTATATATATATATATATATATATATATATATATATTAATACAAAGCCAATATTAAATTTGTTTCATCCAATAATAAAAAAATCAATTATTATTAAATATGAAGGATATAATTAATAAACGGAATTAAAAAATATTAATATCAAACACCTTTTAATTAATGACGCCCAGTGTTGTTAGCTCAAATTGTTTCAAAACACTGAGGGGATCTCGCCGTATAAAAAGCGTTACATAGCTTTTAGCGGACGGCCTTAACACATAAAAAATTACCAATTAAAAACAACAAAATAAACATATCATCGGTTTCTTGTAAAAAGTTTAACGATTAAGTAACATTTTAACGAATTCGAAATAATCGAATTTGAAGTTTCTGGTTCATTAGAAAAATACTAAAATAACAACCTCATTACTTTTTTTTGTTATTTGCAATTTTAAATATGTATTCTACTTTCAAAAATCACACGATTTTCACTTAAAGATTCACACAAAAATCACCCTCTTCTTAGCAGAAATAAGTATTTCCAGACAAAGGTGAAGTGAAAATAAAAATTGTAAACGCTATATTTATTTACATTTCATTGTGAACATTTTTATTTGTTCAAATACCCTTATATAGAATAATTTCAATTTGTATATCCCTGTGTACTATACAATTAAATATTAAATAAAATCAACGACATCATTTCTGAAAACCACAGATGTATATGTATATATTCAGTTACGTTAATATTCTTTCGCGCTCTCCTTTGGTTCTTCCATTACAACTATATTTTATATTTAACTATTTTTTTGTATCAAAGATTAATGTGAAGTGGTTAATTATTTCAAATAAAAAAAATTAAAGGTACTTTAGAGGAAACTAATATTGAAAATTAGCCATTTAAGCCCTGTTAGAGAACATCAATGAGAAAAAAACGTACATTATATTAAAAACTAATAATACCCTGATACACTGAGTTTAATCAAAATCGTTAGAGCCATTTTTGAGAAAATCGTAAAAATGTGTTAAACCCGCTATATGAAGTACCACTTCCGGTTTGCCGATTTCGACGAAAATGTTGATGTAAAATCCGAGGATAATAAAAACCTTAAATACGCAATTTCAGTTTCGTACGGCTTTTAGTTTTTGAGCTAAGCTGTTCACATACAGACATTTCCATTAAAAACTCAGAATCGAAAATTTTCACAATAGCAACACTTATCCTTACTATATATTACAGATATAGGTACATGAAAGTATAAATTAATTAAGATACTCAACATATACATAATGAATAAAAAATGAGGAAATTCAAACCACGACGAGCATAGTGACTTTTTACACACTGTCATAGTTAAACAAAAAACTTACTTACTTTTATAACCTTGCAAGCACAGAGAATATGAGTTAGATTTAACTAAGTTAGTCATTTTTATTAACGATCTGATAAATTAATCCAGTGAAAGAAGTCACTAAACACCAGACAGTAAATTTTGGCGTTACAAGAATTTAATTAAGTGAGTTGATGACTTTTCGCTCTGTGTATTTAGAACATCGTGCAATCAGTGAAAGTATTTTTTAAGAATAAAATGACTTGTATTATTTGTATGCACTAGTGTTGCTCAAAATCGGTCTTGGTCGTGCACTTTGCAAGACCAAGACTAAGGCCACCTAACTGTTGCAAGACCAAGACCAGGACTAGAAAAAAAAAATCGACTTTTTTTTTTAATAAAAATTAAGGCAAAATAGTTACCAATACTTGACAATCTTAGTTACTATATGTTAATAATTGGTATAAGCAATATACTTTTGCATTTAACTCTTCTAATTTTTTATTCGGGCTTAGTTAGGTTTCTCCTTTCTAAAAGATGACAGTAATATCTCTATAGTAATAAGCTAATAAGTAACTTCAAGACTGTTAAGAGACTCTTGGGCAAGACCAAGACCATGACAAGACTGAGTTTGCAATACCAAAAATCGTCTCGGAGAGAAACAGGTGATTGATTGAAGGTTACAAACGTAATTTATTTCTCTCTCCAAATTCTATTGAATTATCACAAGTTTAAGTCAATTAACTGCATGTTGATTTCCTTTATCTCTTCCATATTCGTGAGTTAAATAAGTGCAATCAATTGAAGTAAAATTACTGGTGTAGCGGATTCTTCCGCTAAAAATGACGGAAACTTCGGCTTCAAACGATTCACCAACTGAAGTCAACCACGATAATGCACCAGAAGCTATGTCCTGGGAAGTTGTGTCTGGACGAAAACGACATGTAGCTTCAGACAGAGATCCACGTCATAAACAAATAAAGGTTAGTGATACTATTATTACTAACAATCGATTCGAAGTTTTATCAAATACTCCGGAAGATAGACAGCCAGCAAATAATAATCCCATTATTATTAGACCTCCACCTATTCATATAAACGATGTGAAAGACTATACGGCATTAGTAACCTATCTTCACAATGAAGGTGGCCCTAACAGTTTCAGGTTGAAAACGTCTATGAGAGGAGTCAGCGTGTATCCAGAAAACGCAGAAATATACCGTAGGTTAGTGACCAGTCTTAGAAGGGGTGGAGCTGATTTTCACACATATCAACTCCCGGAAGATAAAACGCCTCGAATAGTTATTAAAAATTTACACCACGCCACACCTCCAGCGACCATAAAACAGGAACTTGCTAACTATGGTTACGAGGCAACCAACATCGTAAATGTTATATCAAGATTCAAAACACCGTTGCCAATGTTTTTCGTTGATGTGTCAAAAGCCACGTTCAATGATAAAATTTTCGACATTGAATTCCTGTATTACACACACGTGAAGATCGAAGAGCCCAGGAAAAAAAGGATCATTCCGCAGTGCGTACGTTGTCAGCAGTATGGCCATACCAAGACGTACTGCAACCACCAGCCGAGGTGTGTAAGGTGTGGTATGGGTCACGAAAGCACTTCCTGTACAAAGACTCGAGAAACAGTCGCAAAATGTGCGAACTGCCAAGGACCACATCCTGCTAACTACAGAGGTTGCGAAACTCTGAAAGAGCTTAGGAAGACCCGCACAAGAAACCATACTCTGCAAAGGCCTCCTAGAGTTCAACCCCCACCACCAGAACTACACGAGTTCCCACCACTGCATCAGCCTCAATACCCTCATCCGATTCCCTCAGGACCAGAACAACAGCAGCAGAGACAGCAACGAAAACCAGCACCGGCAACAAACCAAGAACAAAGGCCTAAAGGTATGAGTAGGGGCATTGCCCAAACGCTCCCTACTATTGAAACCTCCTCAGGTGATATCATACATTTGATTAGCGGTCTCAATAACCTCATACAGCCCCTCTTCAGTCTTCTACAACAGCTATCTCAGGCTACTCTCGCTCTTACCCAAAAATATGCCCCGTAATCAGACGACTGTGGGCTCCATGTCTATTATACTATGGAACGCAAACGGACTGAATCAACATAGAACCGAACTAGACATATACTTACACGAGAAACGCATTGACATTGCACTAATAACAGAAACACATCTGACACCACATTCTAAATTTTACATCCGTGGTTACAAAATCTACAGAACTGACCACCCAGATGGAACTTCACATGGAGGCACTGCCATAATTATCAAAACAACTCTAAAACATAATCCTTTACAATTACCCATAACACCAGAGATTCAAGCTACAGCCATTACACTATCAACACAACAACAAAACATTACTCTTGCTGCGGTTTATTGCCCTCCGAGGTATGTTCTGACACCCATGATGTTTAGTAATTTCTTTAAACGTCTTGGTAGATGCTTTGTTGCAGGAGGCGACTACAACGCCAAAGATCAGTTCTGGGGATCCAGACTATCTACTCCAAGAGGAAGGAATCTTAGGTATGTTCTTTATGAGCTTTCATTAGACACAATATCACCTAATTCACCCACGTACTGGCCAACTTCTAGACGGAAAACACCAGACTTACTCGACTTTTTCATAACTAAAGGACTCCGAACAACACCTCACACTATAACAACGAGTTCAGTTCTTTGCTCTGATCATTCCCTTTTGCATTTGGTATTGTTTGAAGAGCCTTGTGAAGCTACAAAAAAACTGTCCCTGATCAATGGCATAATGGATTGGGACAGGTACAGGAACCAATTGGACACTGCTCTCTCTGTTCCTCTATCCATTAAAAACGAAGAAGAACTTGAGGATGCCGTTGAATACTTCACACGAAATATCCAAGAAGCAGCATGGTCTTCATCAGTAGCAAAACCTCAAAAATATGAGTTCCTACCAATGTACCCACAATACATAAGGGACTTGATCAGAGCGAAGAGGAGAGCTCGCAAAATATGGCAGACTGACAGACTCCCATCAGATAAACGAACTTACAACAGACTTAATAATGAACTCAAGCGACAGATTGGAAAATTCAAACGAACAACCTATGACAACTACATCAGAAATCTCTCAACCGACGATGGAAGCTTGTGGAGACATACCAAAAACCTTATTAAGCATCGTGAAGTGTCAGCACCCCTTCGAAGACAAGATGATTCCTGGGCCGTGACGGACGGAGAAAAATCAGAACTCTTTGCCGAATATCTTTCTTCTGTTTTTGTACCACACACAGACTTCACTAACACTGTGCACGATAACAACGTACTAAACACTTTAGACATGCCCTTACAACTAACTTCACCTCCTATTTCATTCACACCTTCACAGATTGCTGAACAAATCAAAAAGTTGCCTAAAAGAAAAGCTCCTGGACATGACTTGATTAACGCTGAAGTGCTCCAACAAATGCCTAGAAAAGCTCTAGTGCTTTTGACAACTATTTATAATGCAATACTGAGGACAACTAAATTTCCCCTACAGTGGAAATACTCACATATAATAATGATTCACAAGCCTAAAAAGGACAAAAACTCACCTTCCTCATACCGACCAATCAGCTTACTACCTATCTGTTCCAAAATTTTTGAAAGCTTACTGAACAAAAGACTTGTTGATATACTAACAAACACCCAAATAATACCTGACCATCAATTTGGATTTAGGGCACATCACTCAACTATACACCAACTACATAGAGTAACGGACTACATATCTACAGCACTAGAGCAGAAAGTATATGCAACTGGCGTATTTCTGGATGTTGCTCAAGCGTTTGACAGAGTTTGGCACCAGGGTCTTCTCTTTAAACTCAAGACAATACTCCCACCTACATATTATCTAATTCTACAATCCTTCCTTTCCGATAGATTTTTCTCGGTCCGACACGGGTCAGAACTATCTTCCATCAGGTCTATCTCAGCAGGAGTACCTCAAGGTTCAGTACTCGCTCCACTACTCTATATCACATACACCCATGACATACCTTGTAGTCCCAACATTTTAACAGCGACATATGCAGACGACACAGCAATTTTAGCAAGACACAAAAATCCAACATACGCCTCACAGACCCTACAACAGTATTTAACAAGATTACATGACTGGTTCAAAATTTGGAAAATCCGACTAAATCAAGACAAATCACAGCACATCACATTTACGCTTCGACATGAAACATGCCCTCCAGTTTTCCTTGACGATACACAGATTCCACAGACAGACACCGTTCACTACCTTGGTCTGACATTTGACAGAAAAATGACGTGGGGCCCACATATAATCAAAAAACGAAAAACTTTAAATCAAAGATTAAGAATTCTGAGTTCACTTCTTTCAAAAAATTCAAAACTAAAACTTAGACAGAAATTGAACACATACAATTACTTACTAAAACCTATTTGGACTTACGCATCACAGATATTTGGAACTGCTAAAAAGACTCACTTAAACAAACTTCAAATCTTTCAAGCAAAAACATTCAGAACAATTACAAAAGCACCTTGGTACGTTAGCAACATAACCTTACATACTGACCTCCATATGCCGACTGTTAACGAACACATACGTATTCATTACAAACGATTCCATGACAACTTACAAGGACATACTAATACACTTATAAATGACATGGCCACTACGAATATGCCCGGTAACGTCTGTAGGAGACTGAAGAGGAGCTGGATGAGGGACCTCCTCGCCTAATGTAGATATCACGCCGAGTGAGGTGCCGCTGGGCACTGATCCTCCTCATGCCTTTCATGACAATTCTATTAATCAATCGATCTCACATTCACTGGTTGTCATTAGCATTATGACAGGTGTGAATAAAACATTAAAGCTAAAAAAAAAAAAAAAAATCGTCTCGGTCTCGCATTTCGGCAACACTAGTACGCACTTAATAAGTCACTATGTAGACAAATATTATCGAAATTAACTACGTACCTTAAAGTTCAAATCGTCCAAAACTTTACTTGGTGACTTTTTGAAATAAAGCGGCGACATAAACTTAAATTATAAATATCGTCGAAATAATTAAACTTTTTAAAGGTTAAATCAGGTTTTCGTAACCAAAATAGACTACAAATTGCCTAATTGCAATACGACATTATCTCTGCTATTAGATGGTGAAAATGATTTTAATAGTAATAACAAATTTTCAGCAAAACTCTCATTTTTATTTATTCAACACCCTAACGTGTCTTTCAGACAATATTGAAATATTATGTATGCCTGCATAACCTCTCACTATTGTAAGTTATATTTCTAATATGTACAGAATTCTCCACTATTGAGTTGACCGATTGGTAAACATACCATTTACAAGATTAATATTGTACTAAATACTAATACTAAATTGCAGATGTTGCCAGCAAGATCAAAACTAAAGAGGACAGAAGCCATTAGGTGGGAAGATTAATAACCTAAGCAATTAACAAGATGGCTACTAAATAAAGACAAACGCCAAGAGATGGCGCTCTGTCTTCTTTATTTACTTTGTCTTTATCTTCACTCTCTTTATCTTCTTTCTTTTTCATCTTTTCTTTTTAATCAGTTTTATTACTTCCCGGGTGGAAATTATCATTTTTCGTCATTTTGGCCGCATTAATATTGTTATAAAAAAAACGATATTTATGTGCCATTTTCAAAAACTGCACATTATCTTTCATCTTTTTATGACAGTAATAGGTTCGTGTTAAAGTCGGTTATACTTCAAATGGATTAAAGAGATAGCTGTTAAATATAGAGTTCTTATTGTGTCTTTATACTAGAAATATATAAAAGACTATTTGGCCCATGTAAATAGTTAGCATAGAATTATGGCTCAGCGAAATGATGAAGTAACAAGAAAATAAAATAATGCAACGTGTAGCATAAGATGGATAAATCAATTTATATTTTCTTACTAGCTATAGTTGACAAAAGAAATAAAAATTAATTTAATGCTTTATTAATGTTTTAAACACGTTCACAAATTTCAATAAGCTGTATCTTTGCTAATCATGATCCATTTATTGTAGTTTATGTAGTCCTTATTTCCTGTAAATTTCCGTGTAGATAAGTGGAGTCGTTTTGATGTTTTCACAGTTTTCGTGATTTTGTAGCTGATTCGGTGAAACATTTTTTGATTACCATGAAAACTTGTATATGAGACATTAATGAGATGCGATAAATAAATTTCAATTCTGTCTTACATTAAAAAAACGCTGAAATTATTTCACAATAGTTTATTATTTCCAAACAACTATACATCTAAAGTAACATTACCTTCCTAGTTACAAAGGAAAATAAATAAAAGATGATTCCAATTATTGGACTAAACTTTTTCTTTAATTATTAGTAATATGCGAAAAGAAAAATAGCACTACTTCAGTAACACATTCGAAATTTAAAACCAAACAAAGGATATGACATTTGGAGTAGAACATATAAAAAAAAAAAAAAAATGGAGACCATATCTTAGCTCCTACTTGTCCGATTTCGATGAATTTTTTTTAGAAAATTCTATAAACATTTATCTTAAAAAATTTGACAAAAAAGTGTATACTTTTTGAGTTATTCGGAATTCAATTTTACCATCCATCGTAACCTTTTTTCCAGCTTCTTTTCGTTGCAGTATGTTATATAGATAAATTTAAAGTGCGTCAAGAAAATTACTAAGCGAAGTTTCATTGAAACCGGTACATTCGTTTAGGAGCTACAGTCTGTAGGAACGCAGGATTTTCGTCGCCATTGATATGTGTTGTTGGGGGTCTCCTCGTGACTTCTATTTGATAAAAAAATAATCGTCAAGTAGTTTCTGAAAAAATCCGCGGACGGCAGAGGGACAAAAAATTTTTATTCGTTTATCGAATCCTAGGCATTCTGAAACGTGAAACCTCAAATTTTGAGAGGGGGTTAAGGTTTTCAATTTTTTGGTCTATCACAATGGTTGATTATTGAAAATAATAAACCTAATATTTGAACCCACTTTTCTTTTTGGATAAGTACAAATTGTTTCAACATTTATCATGCTACAGCTAAATGCCAAATACATAGTTATTTTCAAATTAAATAGCCTATAATAGAAATCTCTTAAAGAATATAAACCGAAAATAAGAGAAAACAAAATGGAGAATTTAATAATCTTTTAAATAATCATAAGGAGTGTGGCAGCTTAGTTGTTAGGCAGTGATCTTCCAATGTTACCTGGCGGTTGAGCGTTATCTCAGTCAAATATTCAACTTACATAACCGTTGACTAAGAAACAGTACTTTCCCTAAATATTACTGAACCCACAAGACCCTACATAGTTTGTAGTTACACATGTTTTTTTTTTTTTTTTTTTTTTTTTTTTTTTTATCATGGGTATAAATGAGGAGAAAGTATGCAATTTTGGAGTTATTCACAAATAAAGTTTCTTTCTTTCATAAATTGTTTGTCTGCATTTTTTGAGTAATGAGATTATTTTTCATGGCAGAAGGAGAAGAAAAAACCTTCAAAATTGGTAGCTCATTCTGGGAATTTGATGAAGAATTAACGAAAATGTGACTTAGTAACAAAAAAAAAAAAAAAAAAAAAACCTTAAGTCAACGAAATAAGACACTTATTCCATGGAAGCATTACAATTATGCTTGTGTCGATGCGAAAAATTTCTCTTGCATCATCTCGAAAACGGTGCGTTTTGTGCTTCAAAATGCAGAGTGCCATAGTTCCAAGGGATTATATTAATGTTTTAGAAATAAAAACAAAAGCAGAGAGTAAGATTAGATAATCCCTCCCCTCCTCTCCCCCTGGGAAATTCTTAATTCAACGGTACCCAATACATGGTATTTTAGTATGACAGGAGCTTATATTCGCTACAAACCCGATTTAGAGCCTTACTATAATAATATAGATGGGAATGATAACGTTTGTATTTATTTTTTTAAACATATTTATTCCTCTGTCTGAACAGCTGATAAATAAGAATTTGCCACTTTTTTTTTTATAAAGAATTAATTTAAAGAAGAAAACAGGAGAAGGACTTTGAGAGAATCCCGGTGTTTGAAAATTGGTGAGTTAGGACGAGAATACCAAGTGGTCCTCTAAGGACCAAGGACGAAACCGGAGGCCTATGAATAAATCAGCAGTCGTTCCTTCCAATTTTCCTCCAGCTACTATTTGCCAGGAGATCGCCCTGTCCGCATGGAAATGATCCTGGGCTGTCTTCGACCGAACTCGGAGGGTAAATGGAAAATCTCTTAGCATCCAGCAACACCTATCTCCAAAATTTGTCAAGCTACTGAGTATGTGATAAGCACAGCCTAAAGTCATGAATGGGTCATTTCAAAATTTCAGTAAAAAAAGAACCAAATACTACATTGTGTATTTTGGACCACATAATAGAAGTTAAAATATTAACAAGGCGAGATTAATAATAGGAAATACTAGTTGTTCTTGAAGAAATAGCAAAACCATATGAAAATAAGTAGTTCCTATGTATTATGTAAGGAAGGAATTAATATTTTTTCCTTAGACGATTACAATATTCTATTAAACATAATATAACAAAATATTTGTACTAATTGTTTTTCTATGGCTTATTTCTAAACGCTGAGTGGAAAGATATAAAGATCAAAAAAAAGCCTCAATCATTGGATTTTGTAAATTATTAAAAAAAAATATAAGTAAGAAGAAACAATTGCCTTTAAGATATAATAAAGTTAATATATCAGCCAGGAAAATTTTTTTAGAAAAATAGATAGATAGTTTATATTATTTGTCTAAGGAAATTCCTGTACAAATAAATATAATGGTATAATTAACAATGTTAGATCTTGAGTCTAGTACTGCATTCAAACATAACATTAACAATGTCCACAGCATTAAGTATGACTAATATAATAACAGATTAGTCAACGATATATATACATAACAATTAGTAAAACATTTTTTATTTTTTATTTTATTTTTTTAATATTCGAGAGGTATAAGACAAATGATAATATAAATAAGAATTAATATATGTTATATGATTAACTTTACCACTTAACAGTTCAATGAACAGCCCTGTACGAAATGATACAGTTGGTTTATTTTTTTCGTAGTGTCTATTTTCAGTATCTCCTCCACATTACCATCTTCTCTGGATTCAGTGATAAATGCCTTCAAGTACTTATTTCTCGGCTCGTTGAACTTGATACATTGGATCAGAAAATGAGTTACCGGGTCAGTTACAAGGCAGTTGCAGGGCAGTTTAGAAAAATAGTAAATGCAATGTTTTTAAAGAGGAAGAAATTATTAAGAATGCCAAAACTAATGGACTGTATCTTTGCTTTGTTAATAATTGTCCGATTTAGCATGGGTACAATCAAGGAAAAATGCTACTTTTTAAGTTAATCATAGATAAAGTTTCTATTTCTTCATAGCATTTTTTGATTGCTAGGAATTATTTTTAAACGCTGACTGGAAAGATAATAAAAGTAATACAGACAAAATAATTCCACGATCATTGGATATTTTTAATTATTAAAAAAAATATAAGAGCAACGAAATGCCTTTAAGAAAAAATAAAGTTAATATAAAATTTAACTAATTATCATATGTACAATCCAGAAAAAATGCATAATTTTTGAGTTATCTGCAAATAAAGTTTCTTTTCCTCCATAACTATTTTTCTAGGAATTTCGGGGGAATGAGCCTATTTTTCTCATGTGAAAGAGAAGAATATCTTCAAAATGAGTGGTTAATCATTGGATTTGATGAAGAATTGACGAAGTTATGCAGTACCGACAAAAAAACACCTTTTAAAAATAATATATAGGATAAATTTTTTTTTTAATAATAAGTGTGCTCCAGTAGCGTTTTGCAATTTTTTGTGGAGAATAAATTAGAATGAGCCGTCAGATTTCCAAAGATTTAGTGCTCGGGTAAAGTGTTATTAGTGTTATTGCATATGGTTTAAAATATCTTAGAAACCAAAAATCGGTCCTGCATACCATAAGCATGGATATTGTTTAGCATTTAATCTTCTCTTCTATCCAATATATTATTTCTAAAAGGTATTTTTTTTTTTGTCGGTATGCCATAACTTCCTCAATGCTTCATCAAATCCAATGATTAACTACTGATTTTGAAGATAATCTTTTCCTTCACATCCGATAAATAGTTCTATCCTCCCGAAATTTCTGGAAAAACGTTATGAAGGAAAAGGAACTTTATTCCCGAATAACTCGAAACGTATATATATTTTTTTTGGATTGTACCCGTGATAATTAGAAAGATTACTAAATTACCTACACAACAAAAAAATCGTATAAATCGATTAGAAATTTGTAAAATTTAAACAATTTGTACCGGCCGAAATAACGAAGTGATGATCATAAAAGAGTTGTGATTTGTATTTCGCAGCTGGAAAGAACATCGAATACGAATTTTCATTGCAATCGAAAATAAAAAAAAAGTGTGATACGTTCAATATATTTCCGCCTATACAAACGAAATTTTGGAGGGATATAAGCTATACGAATGATAAACTATACGAAATGATACAAACTCTACTCCCCTAACTAATTTAAAAATGATAATTAGAAAGATTACTAAATTATCTACAAAACAAAAACTAAATTGTAAATTTTTAGCAAAAATACGGTCCATTAGTTTTGGTATATTTAATAATTTCTTTCTCTTTGAAGATATTGCTTTTACTATTCTACTACACTTTTTTTCTTGGCTGATATATTAAATTTATTATTTCTTAAAGCCATTTGTTTGTTCTTATACTTTATTTTTTTTTAACAATTTAGAAAATTCCATAATTGATACTTTATTTTGTCTTAATCATCTTTTTAGCAAGCGTGTAAAAATAGGTCCTAGCAAAGCAATTTGTACAAACATTTTGGTCTATTATAATAAATGGAATATTGTAATCCACCACAGAAAAAATATTAATTCTTATGATCATAATACAAATGATCTACTTATTTCCATATTGTTTAGCTTTTCCTTCACTAAACAAAATTTTCTGCAAATTATTCATACGGGGCAACTTGTAGGCTATAATTCAAAATTGTATCTTAAAGAGACGCCGTGTTAGGGAGGCGAAAAGAAAAAAGAATAAAGTCGAAAACCAAATGATAACGAGTTTCATAGAAGATATAGATTAAAATATTTCAAAAACTAAAAATCGGACTTGCATACTGTAAGCGAGAGAAAGGTCAAGCATTTCATCCTCTTTATAATGAGCTATTATTTATAATTTATATTTCATATTATCAACTAATATACTTCCTGATGTTTTCACTTCTATCGTGTGGTCCAAAGAACACAACTTAATTTTAAAAATCTTATTCAGTAAGATTAAATAAACCCTTTTAAATTTCCGTGTTTCTTTTATACATAATGATGTTCTGTAATATTAGAATTTTCCAAATATTACACCGCAAGACATATTTTAAAGTTTTATCCATAAATAAGTGATGAAGAAAATGTATAAAGTTGGTGAAGGATGCATCGATACGGTTTATCAGCCATTTTATTACCTTCCTCCAAAGAGGTCGCAAGTTGTTCAGGTTATAAAACTTTTTAACTGGCTCGATAAGAGATCAAGGTGTGAGCTCCCTCTGGTGGAAGATATACTAACTTTGAAATTGTGAAATAAATCACGGAATTATGTCAGGGAATGTTCCTCTGGTTGACATCAAAGATGGCGAGAAGACTTATTTTAAACTATACTTTTTCATACGATAATTTCCAAAAGACATTGTCTAAAAATTTGCCAATTAGATGAAAGTGAATTTCAAAAAATCAACAGGTAATTTTGTAAAAACCTTTTAAGAACGTTTTATTTTTTAATAAAAAAACAGTACATTACAACGGCACAAAATCTCTTATGTAGCAAATACAGTTAAAACAAAGCACAATTTTTTATTTCACAAAGGGAAAATTTATCAAAGTTTTTAATTATCTAAGGTTACGAAATGTTATTTAGAAGAAGATACATTCTATGGGTCACCGATTTCAACCAATTTGTTTTTGTGATACTACATCGAAAAATATTGTACACATGTCTTGGCGTTTGATGCAATAGACCCTAGAAACCGAAAATTGCTATTTGATTTATGCTATCTAATTTCTAATATGCTACATGGTACATAATCGACTTCCGTAAACAAATTAGAAACAAATAAGATAAAAAATAAAAATGATAAGGAAGTTTTTATTAATTTCTAAAAGAAATGTATTCTAACAGTTTTCGATGTGGAATGGAAGGGTAGTAATTCATCGTTCCAACGGTGGTTCTATAAAATATCGTATTTAAGAGTTTCAAAGTAAACTAAAAAAGAATCTAACTTGCTTTTTTATTGCAAAAATTTATTTCGCCTGGTTAACTGGAAGTGCCTTTTGGATTTCGTAATTTATGATTCATTATAACTCATTTAATACAATAGATAATTTTTTTTCTTATTCTGCAAAAAAACAAATAAAAAACAATGGATATATTTAAAATCCGGGCAAAGAAAAAGCAAAAATAAATAACATTAATTTTTTTTAAATTATATAAAATATTGTTCTTTGTCGGCTTCCAAGTTCCGGGAAATATTTCTAATATTTTTCGATGTAGTAGCTACAAAAAAATCAAAAATAGTTGAAATCGGTGACCCAATCCATTTGAGAGAAAAATAAACAATTTTATTTTCTGTAATATGGCACAGTGGCTAGCTTATCATCTTATAGCAAATATAGTACCATTTCAGTATATGAATATTTTTAAATACGTAAAAATATATTTATTTAAGGGTAGAAATAAATGTTTTAATTTTGTTTTAATTATATAAAATTGTAAATAAAATTAATATTTCAACATAATATTATATAATATATTTATTTTTCTTAATCATATTCAGAATGTCATAAACTAAATTACACCAACTGATACAAATATTAAGGCATATTTTAACAAGAATATTTAAAAGAAAAGAAAAGAATGAAAGATGTTGAACTATTTAAAATATTATAATAAGTTAAAATAAGTGAATGTTAGGAGATGAAAACTAATTAGAGGTTCAATAAGCAATAACACTGTTGCCAGATCTAATGCCCGTCTTCACGATCTACTTAATTAATAATTTGTCCCTTTCTAATCTCTGATATTTCGCTCGCTTAAATTTTACATTTATCAAAACTAAAATTATTGATTTAAATGTGTGTGTGTGTTTTTGTTTGTGTGTGCGTGTGTGTGTGTGTGTGTGTGTGTGTGTGTTTGTGTGAGTATGTGTGTGTGTGTTTTAACATACTTATTTAATTGGGAATAAGGCCACTTAATAATTGTTTAATAAACTAAAAAATGTTCACTGATCCTGCTGTTTATTCGACTTTTCGATACCGTTTTTTTTTTCTTTTTCGAATTTTTCGAATCTTCTTCAAAGTTTTAAAATAGAGTCTCGATAATTCAGGCCAGAGACACATCGACAACCTCAGCACATATATTAAGCTGCTTATACATTAATGAATAAGGAATTTTCCTTTTTAATGTTGCTTACCTAATTTTTAAAAAATATAATACACACATATATAATAATAATAATAATAAGGCTTAGGGAACCCGAAGGTTCGATGCCGACACCACCAACCGCTTGTTACACACCTCCCTCCACCGTTCGCCGTCCAAACCCAGTCCCTTCAGTTCGGCCTTAATGCAATCTTCCCACCTTCGCTTCGGTCTACCCCTCGGACGCTTACCATTCGGCACAGCAAATATTAACCTTTTAGGAATTCTCTCGTTACTAAGCCCAACAACTTTACAAGCCCATTTGATTCGCCTCGATGCAATTACCTCAATTATATTATCCGGATACAGCTCATGCAATTCGGCGTTGTGTAACCGTCTGAACTCTCCGGTTAACTCATCCTTCTTCGGTCCGAATATTCTACGCAATACTTTATTTTCAAAAACCTTAAGACGCTGCTCATCCCTTAATGTAAGCGGCCAAGTTTCGCATCCATAAAGAACTGTAGGCAAGATAATTGTTTTATAGATTCTAATTTTTAAGTTTCGGGACAAGAGGCGCGAACTAAGTAGTTTTGTCACAGAAAAATAACAAGCATTCCCCGCCTTCAGTCTAACCTTAATCTCTTCTTCAATTTCGTTTTTTCTAGTTATCGTGGATAACCTCGCGCGGGCTCATTACCGCGTATGGGGAGCGTCCCACGGGTGGCGGATGTGGGGATGGTCGGTGGAAATTCCTTGGAAGTTCCTCCCGGCTAAGTCCGATGGACTCGCTGACCAACAATGAGAGGGGCCCTCCAGACTTGCTGGAGGGAGGGAACCTCCAGACTTGCTGGAGGTAGGGGCCCACCAGACTTGCTGGAGGGTGTGACGTAGGATTGAACGCCCTACTCACATACCTTTAGTTCACCAAACACCACAAAAAGTCATGGATCTCCCTAAGGTAAAACGCTCATTATCGGTTAATTAAAATTATATATTTTGGTTATAAATATTAGGAATTGGATTAAATTTAAAAAAAATGTAAAATGCACGTTAAGGTTAGAAGCCGTTTATTGTTATTAAATTTTAGTTATTTCAAGTTCGCACGTTAGGTAAAACAGAAAAAGGAACAGGGAAAAAAAATGGTAAGAGGGAAAACAGAGGTTGGTAGTGCAGCGTGAGAGGTTCAGATATTTTTAAAGATTCCTTCTTCGGAAAGAAAACATATTATTTTACCTAAGATTTTTTTTATCATTTCCCAAAGCAGCCGGTGTATTTGCTGGTATTCCTCTCATAATTAATTTTCTAATGTAAAAGGCACAACTCTCGAAGATATGGACCATTGTCATTCTCTCTCCACACCTTCGACAAATAGTCGAGTTTTTAAGTATTTAAGGTTTGTATATGGGCCGGATATGACAGCAACTTTTTTTTATTAAAATCGGCAAACTGGAAGTGAGATTCAATATAAACGCTGAAACACATTTTTAAAATTTTCTCAAAAACGGCTCTAACGATTTTGATCAAACTCGGTGTATCATTGTATAATTAAGTGGTCTTTTATGTCATTTAAGTCTTATCCCCGTTGATTTTACTTTACAGGGCTTAAATGCCCAATATTCATATATATCTTCTTATAAAGTAAATTTAATATGGTTTATTTCAAAAAGTTGATCATTTCGCAATATTCAGAGTTATAAAAAAATGCTACATATAACTTTTGAAAGAATTTGATAAGTTAATAAAGGAGAAAAAAAATAAAAATGCAGAAACATCTGTGTTGCTAAAGACAGTAGTGAATAAACGAATGTATCGATTTCAATAGAAACTTCGTTAAAGTAATTTTCTCGACACCCTTTAAATTTATCTATATAACATACTTCAACGAAAAGAAGATGGAAAACAAGTTACGAGGGATGGTAAAATTAAATTTCGAATAACTCAAAAAGTATACGCTTTTTTGGTGATATTGTATGTATGTGTGTTGATATGGTTTTTAAAAGTTTATGGAATTTCCTAAAAAAAATCGTTAAAATCGGATAATTAGGAGGAAAGATATGGCCTCTAGTTTTTTTCCCTAAAGAAGCGAAAATTTGGATAAATTTAAAATATACTTTTTTTAATTGTTGAGACTAAAAAAAGTATCTTCCCTAAGAACATCTTTCATAAGAAATAAGTACCTAAATTTATATCTTAATTCTCAGTTCTATATTTCAACACTGCAATCATCACCTCCGGAATCAACTTACTGTCTGCATAGATAACTTTTTCAACTAAAAATATCACTAAATTACTCAAAAATGTTGAAATTGGAGTTAGTCATTCCATGTTTTATAAAAGCAAAGAAAGTTGTGTGGTTTATAAAAGCAGATGGAGTGACTAGATTTTTATTCCCTGTCGTCGATATATTAAAATAGACATTTTGTAATTATAATGGTCTTAATTACTTGCTATCTGTAAGCTTTAACTCTGTATAAAATACACTTCAAAAAAATTTATAACAGCCCAAAATTGCCAGTGTGTTGCGCGCACCAGATTTTTTTGTAGATGATTATGTCTACTATCAACCTTTTAAATATTTATTTATTTTATTTTTAATTTAATTTTAAATATTATTAAACCCAATTTAATAAATAATATATATATATATATATATATATATATATATATATATATATATATTGTTGTCTATAAAGAAATACATACAAACTACGTTATAGAATATTAGCGAAGACACAAACTGTTGCTGGCGATTCCAGAGGCAATCGATGCAATACCCTCGACTCCAGTAAGTGTCCACTCCAGCGGCCAAGTGGTTGAGCCACTCGATGGTAATGGTCTGTACCGTCTTGGAGGTTCGCAGCTAGCTGTTGTGTCACTAAGCCTTTCTTTCTAATGCAGCTAGCTTCTTGTAGCTGCTGGGACTTGACGTAGTAGAAAGTAGGGCAGTGGGATAAGATGGAAGGTATTAAATAGAATTCGAGAGAGGGATGGATAACAACTAAATAAAATAGCCAATTGGGGTTCCACGCGGTTAGAGCCCTCCTCAGGATTTTCAGGATGAGCCCTAAAAATATATATATATTTACTTTCCTACCTATACCAGGTAAGGAAAGTATTGCGATCGGGTCGAATTTCCGATATGCGATTTTCGACGGATCTATACGTTTCAGAGCCCGCTGAGTCCAAAAAACACGTTTCAGCCATTTTTTTTTTCTCTCTGTCTGTCCGAACCAAGATTTTCTCAGGAACTACTGTAGCACGAAAACGGCTCTAATGATTTTAATGAAACATTTCTATAATGTTCCAATAACTGTTATTTCTATTTTCGTGCATGGAATAACTTCACGAAAAAAATCAGGAAAAAAATTATAAAGAAAAGAAAAATGTTCTGCGGTTTAACTCGCTAAGTATATATTATATGGTAAAATACATATTAAAACTTTTAAAAGTTAATTAAATTACCAAAAAAACAAAAAAAAAAAAAATCATCGGAATCGAACCAGTATTAGCTTATTATATTTTCTACACGTTTTAATTCATTACTTTCCTACCTATAATAGGTAAGGAAAGTATTGCGATTGGGTCAAAGTTCCGAAATGCGGTTTTCCACGGATTTATAAGTTTAAGAGCTCCCTGAGTCCAAAAAAACGTTTTTAGCCATTTTTTTTTCTTCTGTCTGTACCAAGATTTTCTCGGGAACTAGTGTTTAGTTAACATATTTTTCTAGAGACTGTAGCACGAAAAACGGCTCTAATGGTTTTGATGAAACTTTTCTATAATGTTCCAATAATTATTCTTTCTATTTTCGTGCATAGAATAAATTCTCGTAAATAATCATTTAAAAAATTTATAAAGAAAAGAAAAATGTTCTGCGGCCTAACTCGCTAAGTATGGTAAAATATGGTAAAATACATATTAAACTTTTGAAAGGTAATTAAATTACCAACAAAACAAACAAAAAATCATCCGAATTGAACCAAATTTAGCGATGATACAGCTTATTCTGTTTTCTACACGTTTTAATTTATCACTTTCCTACCTATACTAGGTAAGAAAAGTATTGCGATCGGGTCAAACTTCCGATGCGATTTTCAACGGATTTATAAGTTTAAGAGCTCCCTGAATCCAAAAAACACGTTTTTAGCCATTTTTTTGTCTTTCTGTCTGTCTGTACCAGGATTTTCTCGGAAACTAGTGTTTACTAAACATCTTTTTCTAGAGACTGAAGCGCGAAAAACGGCTCTAATGATTTTGATGATACTTTTATAAAATGTTCCATTAACTGTTCTTTCTATTTTCGTGCATGGAATAAATTCCCGAAAAAAGTTATAAAAAAAAGAAAAATGTTTTGGGGCCTAAATCGCTAAATATATATTATATGGTAAAATACATATTAAAACTTTTGAAAGGTAATTAAATTACCAATAAAACAAAAAGAAAATCATCGGAATCGAACCAATTTTAGCGATGATACAGCTTATTCTATTTTCTACAGGTTTTAATTTATTACTTACCTACCTATACTAGGTAAGGGAAGTATTGCGATCGGGTCAAATTTCTGATATGCGGTTTTCGACCGACCTATACGTTTCAAAGCTATTCTATACGAAGTTACAGATATTCAATTTCACAATGTAAGATTACAGGTTCATATCCTGGTGTCAGAAAGGGATGAATGAGAGAAAAAAAGATGACTAAGTGAAAGTAAGAAAATCTGTTGCCTCCATCACACAAGCTTCACTATTTCCTCTGCTTTTAACAGAAATTATTGTTTGATAAAAATAGGCTATGGCAAAAAGTTTTTCATCAGCAATATTAGAGAGTATTGAAATTTTTACACTGATCTACCTTAACCTACTTAGGTAGTATAATGGTAATTATTTAATGTAATATTATTAATGATATGTAATATTATTAGTGCTGTGAAAAAGCATAAAAAAAGAATGATATGTTTCTATAATGATAGTATAATATGATGTAAGAGCTGTGTCCATATGGATTGATAAATATGCTGTGTAAAAAGCAACCCTATATAGTAGAGCAGCACTACTTTCAATAAAGTACTTCTCTCTCTGGAAAAACCCAAATATTTTGCTTATATTTATTTTATATTTTAGGTATACAGTGTGAATGTAGTCTTACCTCAATTTAACTTTTTCCATCTGATAGAATATTACATTACTCAATAAATAAAAAATCTTTATTATAATATAAAATGGGGTCGAAATATTCAGCTACAACTTGTTCAAATATTGTTTATGCTCAAAGTTATATTGAAAAGGAGTTTGATATTTGAAACATGGAAAACATTCAGCGAATAGCATTCCTCGTACAAAGGGAAGACTGAGAAAGGAAATTTGGGGGAATGGGTTTTCCAATAGAGAGGAGAGAAAAATGGCGGCTTTAGGTTTCCTAATACATCCAAGCGACGAAGGATTCGATTTTTCACATGGCGGCTCCTCCCTTTCCAGGAGCGATGACCCGGAAAGGAGACAAGGTCCTTAAAGGAGAGGCATCTTGTCCCTCTAAGATATATCCTCTAGGACATCTTCCAAGGGCACTACATTAATACAGTTAGCCGTGGAAGAAATGGTCATCCATCTATATGCAATGTATTCAAGGAAAGTTAATTTTATATAATTATTAGAGAAAGATAAAAAAAAAAAAATATCCAAGGAATTATTGAGGGGGTCAGGGTTCAAACTAACTAATATTTATTACAGATTTTTGGTCTTCCTGTTCATCATTTCTTCTCCTTTTATACTTTCACTTTATATATATATATATATATATATATATATATATATATATATTATATATATATATATATATATAGTATATTATGTAATATATAGTAAGGGTAAGTATTGCAATCGTAAACATTTTCGAATCTGAGTTTTCAACGAAAATGCACGTTTTGGGTTACCCTGAGTCCAAATAACGAAGTCCCGAAAAATATTCTGTGTGTATATGCGTATGTTATCAGTCTAGAAAATGAAAGTGAAATTGTATATTTAAGATTTTTATAAACTTTCGATGTCACAGCAAAATAATTGTCAAAATTGGCAAACCGGAAGTAGCATTTTATATAATAGATTTTTACGATTTTCTCAAAAACCGCTCTAACAATTTTGATTAAACTCAGTATATCAGTGTATTATTAAGTAATTGGTAAATGGTTAACTGTCGTGGATAATGAAGTGAAGAATAGTTGGGGTGGTCAGTCAAAAAATAAGGCAAAAATAAATGATAATATTTATTTTTACATATGCCGACGTTTCGATCTGAAGTTCAGGCCTTCATCAGGGCTAAGAAAAGAACCAGATAGCAAGGTATGAGAAATATAAAAACTACAGTAAAATGAAGTTGTTAGAATAATGACAATAGTAAGAACAAGAGACAAATAATAATAACAGGTACAAAGTGTGGAATGATGAAGTAAACATAGTTAAAAAAGTATTGTAATTATTACTAAGTATTGTAAGTATTGACATAAGTATTGTAAAGGGAATCTTAGAATAAAATGTGAAACAGTAAAATATGAAGTTTCATAAGAAATAGAAATAAATAGTAAAAGTAAGATATAGTGAATAGAATATTGAGATAGAAAATTGAGATGTTGTAAAATCTATCAATATGTACAGACAATGTATAATATAATAAAGAGTTAAAACAGAGAAAAGGAATGAAAGGAAGGAGGAGAGAAACTGAGAAGGTTGAAATAAGAAAGAGAATAAGTAAGAGAAATGATAACAACCTGACTGCTCCAAGGTAAAGATGCAATGCTCGTGTTATTGAATAGAGGTGGATAGAGGGAATGTATAGTGTATATTTTATATATGTATATGTATATTATGTATAAATATATTTTTATATTTCTCATACCTTGTTATCTGGTTCTTTTCTTAGCCCTGATGATGGCCTGAACTTCAGGTCGAAACGTCGGCATATGTAAAAATAAATATTATCATTTATTTTTGCCTTATTTTTTGACTGACCACCCCAACTATTCTTCTCTTCGTATTATTAAGTAGTTTTAAATATAATGTAGGTTTTATTATCATTGATGTTCTCTATTAGGGCTGAAATAGCTAATTTTCAATATTGGCTTCTTCTAAAGTATCATTATTTTACTTATTTTTTTAATATTACACATTGATCTTTGATATAAAAAATAGATAAATATAATATATGAAAGAGTTTGATAATTAACTTAAGAATAAAGAAGAGATCATAACGGATAATAGTTGTAATAGAGGAATCAAAGAAATACGAGCTTGTCCGAAAGATAACAACAGGCTTCTAACGTAATATGAACTTCATATAATACGGACTCCGACAATATTATGTTCATATACATATGTGTTTTTCATAAATGCTATCATTGATATTATTTAATATTTAATTGTAGAGAATACAGCGATTTAAAAATTAAAATTTGTATAATTAAGTGTATTTAAATAAATAACAATACCCAAAATAAATTTTAAATAAATATACCGTTAATCATTTTTACTTTCACTCCCCCTTTATTTGAAAATACTTATTTCTGCTAAGAAGAGGGTGGTAAGAGAAAGACGTGAATGCGCGCACCAGATTTTTTTATTTACAAAAATGTTCGGAATAGCGAAGTTTCCAATTTGGAGATTGGCAAGCTTTGTCTAGTTAATTAGGTGCTAAAAACAAACTGAATAACCATCTGCTTTCCAATTGAATCGTAAGATAATATGATCAAAAGATTTTAAAAAAACGTAAACTTCAAAAATATGGGCTGTTTCGCCGAAAGAACCTGATTATTTTGCCATTTTGAGGCTGGAGAGAGTTAGGCCAAACAAACCAATATTTTTTGTAGGCCACATTATTTTTTTTTTTCGTTTTTGTGATCATATTATCTTATGTTCAGAGTGGAAAGCAAATGGGTATTCATGAGTTTTTAGGGCCTAATTATATAGATAAATGTTTGCCGATTTCCATATTGAAAACATCCCAATTTCAAGGATTGTAGTAAATAAAATTTTTGTAGATTACGACTATTTAACAATTTTTAGTCGGATGTTTATAATTGTATAATAAGAGGATTTGTACCATAGACTATATATACACAGTAAGATACATAGTATATATTAATGGATTATTGCTTCGTAAAACTTATAATTATTATTACTACAACTTATTATGTATTACAGCATATAATTTTTACTTTTCACTTTCCTTTGTATGAAATAGCCTATTTCTACTCAATAAGGACAGATGCATTAATCTCTTAAAATTTCCTAGGATTCTTTTTATTCACTAAGTTTTTTTTTTGGCCTCTTCTTCCTCACATTTTAGGCTATACCTCCCGAACTCGGAATTATTTTATCAATTACCTTCATCAGGTTGCCGGGAGAGGAAAGGACTGTGCATCCGCGTTAGCCAGTCAGCTATGCCAACCCTCCCCACCCCTCCAATATATATATATATATATACATTTCTGATAATGTAAGGGTAGATATGTTCGATATGTATTCCAAAGTAGATTTCACCAAATTCCATTCATATATTTCACTAAAGCATATGACTTTCCCGACCAAGACTCAACACAAAAATTAATTAATCTTTATTCTTCTTAAACTTGTCGTTTCTACAAGATATTAAGTTGTGCTTATTCAGTATTTATGTCGAGATCCATTATCTTTACTATCGATATATTCAATTTCATATTGTCTACATCTTGGTTTAACAATGATGTACAATGACGTGCTCCTTTGCTAAATTAAATTATATTTTTTAAAGAGATATTCTCAAATATATAAAAATATGAGAAAAAAAACACAATAGATTCATGTATTCAGGATAGGAGGTGACTGGAATTGTCGAGGGGGGCGAAGGAGGCAGCATCCAGGAGGCTAAGTTAGCAGAGCACGTGACGGAAATAACTTCTAGAAGAATTTATTTATTTATTATTTACTGAGTGTACAGCCAATCGCATACCAACTCTATATTGCGCATCCATCATCTTTAAACTGAGATGTCTGTTTTTGAAATTTTAAGTCTTACCATATTATTAGCACAATAGTCCGTCGTACAGATCCCTTGTTATCAAATCATTAGCATCCACCCGAAACTTCGAAAATAACTTCATCTCGTCGTAACCTACAAATATTTTATTCAGGAAAATTCTCGAGATTGGGGAGTTTTCAATCTAGAGATCGGCAAATCTTGCATATTTAATTAAGTACTAAAAACTCGTAAATACCCATTGCTTTTCACTTATATCATAAGATAATTTGAGGATAAAATCGAAAAAAAAGTGTACTTCAAAAATATTGAGCCATTTGGCGTGACCTATACGCCACCTGGAAGCCTAAAGGTAACAATGATTGCCTCAAGGGAAGGCAAAAGACCACGTGGAAGGTCAAAAAGCAGATGGATAGATAGAATCAACAAATATGCAACAGTTAAAACTCACACACATAGTTGCTGTAACATCCGAAAAGTTGTTGTAACCAAGGTACATACAAACTTTAAATATAGAATTTCACTTTTATACGACTTTTCGTTTTTGAGCTAGACTGATCACATACACATGCACACACAAACACACACACACCATTTTGAGGGACTTGGTTATTTCGACTCAGGGGACCTCAAAACATGTATTTATGTAGAAAACAGAGATCCAAACATTTTCACGATTGCAAAACATGCATTATGGTGATCAGTAAAAAAAAAAAAATAAAATAAGGAAAGCTAAATATACATATTTATTTTTACTTTGCAAAGTGCAAGACCAAGACCGATTTTGGGCAATACTAAACCTATTCATCACTGTCATTTTGTCTGGAGAAGACAAGTTTAAAATAAAGAAACTTACTGATTGTTTCAATTATTTTAATCAAAAGGTAAATATTAATGCTCGAAACATCAAGGTTGTCATTTATAAATACGGATCAACTCCGATGACACAGATCTCGAAGAAAAACACAATTTCATAACAGCTTTCAGTGTAAATTGTGTTTTTAAGAAATTAGGTTTCTTAAAATACATCTCATAACCGGGAAAAACTAGAAATAAAAGCTTTGCAAGACTTAATGTAGTAATTTTTCTGAAAAAAAAAAAAAACGGGTACTTTTAAGACACTGGGTAGAAAATCACCTCATTTTTTTTACAAAACTTGAGAAAAATCTCAAGTTTTTGCCTACTAAACTTTAATTTATTTAATATAAAGTTAAACCTTATTAAATGAGGTAGTTTTCTAAAAGTGGGTTAACTGTAGTAAAGTTTGATGATGAAAATAATAAATCACAAATTATTTAAGATTTTTTAAAAAACAGAACTTAGTTTAGTTTAACCGCTCAGATGTCCTCTTTAAATGGTTTTAATAATGAAAAATTCTCTTTTAATTTAAAGTAAATTTTGTCTAGTTTACAGTGAAGTAATTGGTAATTACTTAAATTAAAAAAATTCTTTAGTTATCGCTTACTATTCAACAAAACACACGAGTCTTTAACAAATTACATAACTTGGCTTAGCTACTTTTCTGCTGAAAATTGACCCATTGGTTAAGGAATAGAAACTTTTTTGTAGATCTTTACGTCTGATAGCACTCCTATCAAAATTTTCCTCTTCTTACCTAACACCCTGTATAATCGCAAATTATAATTTTTGAAATAATTTCATATAATATGTTCCATATTTTTATCGTTAACATATCAAGTTTTCTTATTAATCGCTTTGGAGGTGTTATGTATTCTACTAAATGCTTTTCAGGAATCCAACTAAACCTAGACTTAATAGGAGAACTTAACAAACGACTCACTTGGAACCCCCATACCAGATTGAAACGACTAGAAACCGCCCGACGTTTTCGACTACTGGAGCGCTTGCTAGACAAACGATCTAAGCTTTCAATCAATTATAAACGACTCGTATATATGACAATAATAAGACCTATTTGGACTTACGGAATTGAGCTTTGGGGCTCCACTAAACCATCGAATTCCTCTCGTATCCAATCCTTACAATCCAAAATCCTTCGTAAAATTCTCAACGCTCCTTACTTTGTCACAAATAAAATCATCCATAAAGACCTTAATGTTCCATATGTTTCCGATCTGACCCAATCCAGATACCTATCCTTCCATAACAAACTGCAGAACCATCCGAATCCTCTCGTTTCAAACCTTGCTTCCTCCTCGATCCCCGATAGCCCTCCGAGGCGTCTGAAAAGAAGATGGCCTCGGGATCTTCTAATATAGAACTTTAATTTGAGTTCTACCAATGGGTAGTTTCTCTTCATGTTGTACATGCCATGTTACAAATTTCTCATTTACTTATTGTATTCTCTATGTAATACAGTTGTAAATTCCATTAAAATAATAATAAAAAAAAAGGAGAATTTGACAAGCTAGTATAAATAAGCGATTCATGATAAATTTATTATTCAAACAGATTTGATGGAATGACAGCATTTGATATTAATATTTAATTAACCTTACAGAATGTGGACAATGCATTGTTTTAAATATTGACGAGCGACTATCGAAAAAGCATAAATAAGAAAAATAAAAAAAATAAAAAAAAATTCTTCAAAATGAACTACTCGTCCAAAAGGTAGATAAAATAAATGTTGGAAGTTTATTTGAATTTCTGAAATGTATTTACCATTTATATAATGAAATGTGTTATTTTATATTTTGAGACTCATTTCTCTTAAATAGAAACACGAAAAAATCCAGATGAACTGAACAATCAGTTTAATAATTTAACTGAAGTTTTCGACTACTTAAGCACTTAATAGACAAACCCTACAAACTTCCAACTATTTACAAAAGACTCATATATTACTATAATAAGGCCTATTTGGACTTGGATCGAGCTTTGGGGTTCTACTAAATCAACAAATTCCTCTCCTATCTAATCCATACAATCCAAAATTCTTCGTAAAATCCTTAATGCTCCCAACTTTTTCACAAATAAAATCATCCATAATGACCTTAATGTACCATATATTTCCGATTTAGCTCAATACAGATACTTATCGGTAAATAATAATCTTCTGAACTATCCGAACCCTCTTGTTTATAACCTTGCTTCCTCTTCTATTCCTGAAAACCCTCCGAGGCGTCTGAAAAGAAGATGGTCTCGGGACCTTCTAATATAGAAATATAATTTGAGTGTTACCAATGAATAGTTTCTCTTCCAATGTAACATTTACTTGTTGTATTTTTCATGTAATACACTTGCAAATTTCATTAAAATAAAAAAATATTAGAAAAAAAAATTGGATTCACCTCAAGTTGGTTTAAAAAATGAGATACTATCGCCCAAAAATACCGCTGTTTTTAACAAAAATGACTACAATAAATTATTGCAATGCTTCAATTTAATTTATCTCATTACCTGGGATGTATTATCATGATAATAAATTAATAAATACATTTTTTATATATTACAATAAAAATGTTTAAAATAATGATTTTCTAATATTTATTATCCATGTTACTTGTTGCATATTTATTTGTTGAATTTATCATTTAATATAGTTGTAAATTCATAAAATAAAAATAAATAAATAATTTAACTAATTATAAGAAAAATATCATATCTTGAATATCGTTTTCACATTAAACAGGTTTTTTTTTTTTCTTTTTTCCTCCCCTAAAGATAATTTCTGAATAGATTCCTGTATAGTGATTAAGTATTATGTTAACATAAATTGTATAAAAATGTTAATAAATAAATATATAAATACAGGTTAAAACTTACACGTCCTCCTCAAATATTGGATCTTGAATCACCAAATTTCGATCATAATTTACGAGTTATTAACACACAAATAATTACACCACAACATATTTAAATCACACGACAAGAACACAAACTGAAAATTCAAAATAAAACCGAAAACTTCAGAATCCGACCGTTAGAAGTATACATTTCGAGACACTAAATAAGACTGAATATATTAAATAAATATCTAAATGGAGCTAATATAATTTAATCAGCTGATACAGAACATGGCACCCTCTCTCTCTATCATCCCCAACTAATTACTTTCTCTACTAACAGTTTAAAAAACATTAGCCATTTTCTGTAACAGACTGTACTTTGTCTACATTCAAAGCCATAACTTTTTACATCTCATTTATTAAACATATAAAAATTATCTTAAGGACAATGCATTAAATTATTTCATTTTGATATATAAATGAACATATATTAATAATAAATATTGTTAAATATTAATAAAACAATAAATTGTATTTGAATAAAATTAATTCGTATTAAAATATTTATAAATTATATGTTCATACTATAAACACAATGCATCAGTTTTTTTTTATTTATAAATTAAAGAGGGGGGAGGGGGAGGCATATAGTAAAGTTCTTAACAAAATAGAACAATCTAATTTTTTTTTTCATTGGTTTATACTTGTTCTTTTTTATTTGCAAAATTGATGCCAAGTGTACAACTAATCATAATAAGTTATCTTTTTAAATTATAATACACATACTTTAACTTCCAATATAAGAATACTAGGGAGGGAGGGGCGAAATTTCCTCCTCCTAATAAAAATGTAAAGGGGGCGAGAATATCGTTTCGAACTCCCCCTTCCCACAATAATTTGAGGCAAAAATATTAAATTAAAAAATAAATAAGATAAATGAATAAATAAAATGTGTTAACTAAAATTGATTAAAAAAATATTTTATTGATGCCTAAATGTAACTTTCAATTAAATTGTCATTTACATTCAAATATAATAATATACAAGGCTTCTCGTAAGTAGAGGGAAATATATTTTTTTAATATTTATTTAATGAAATTTACAACTGTATAAACAATACAACTAGTAAAAATGAACACATTAGGAATAATGACATGAACAGACTTGAAGAGATACTGCCCAGTGGTAGCACTCCCTATTTAATTCTAGGTGAGATCACGAGGCCATCTTCTTTTCTGACGCCTAGGGGGTTCATCAGGAATCGAAGAAGAAGCAAGGCTGGAAACAAGTGGATTCGGACGGGACTGGAGTTTATCATGAAAGGATAGGTATCTGGCTCGGGCTAAATCAGTGGCATATGGAACATTAATTTATTTATGAATGGTTTTATTTGTGATAAAGTATAGGGCATTAAGGATTTTACGAAGGATTTTGAATTCTAACGATTGGATACGAGAGGAATTTGATGGTTTGGTTGGGAAATCTTTAAACAAGTAATAATAGACCTATATAGCTTTCAACTTCACATAAACAATAGTCCGATTTTTGGCAGTATAGTAGGCAAATTTATTTTATTTTATTATTTTTATATTTTATTGAAATTTACAACCGTAAACATATACATAACTGGTAAACCTGCTATAGGAATATATAACATGGAAGTATTTCTGAAGAAGCTACCCATTGGTAACCCTTCAAAGATAAATTCAATTTAATGTTGTTTTAAGTAAGTCACGGTTTTTGATGAATAAGGAAACGATAACTAAAACATTGGCTAATATAATTAATTAACAATCGCTTCACTGTAAATTAGAGAAAATTTTCTTAAAAACGAAAGTAGAGTTTGTTATTGTTAAAATCATTTGAAGAGGACATTTGAACGAATAAACTAAGCTATGTTGTGATATGAAAACAAAAACCATGATTGAATACTTAATAGTTGACCGTTGTAGTATTAAGGAAGGAAATGGTCCGGGGTGGCGGTCATAAATAGACTAAATAGTGGCAAAACTATTTTATTAAAAGCCAACGTTTCGACCCGACTTTGCAGGTCTTCTTCAGGCTAGAACGGACAAGATACAAAAAGATATAGAGAATTGTGGAAGTTACATCATATTTAGATAAAAATTATAAACAATGTGAATAAACTTATTAAAATTATAAACAGTAAGTACATTAAAATATTAAGAACAATAAGTTGTATAAACAGAGTAAGCTAAGTAACAAGATCCTAAACTGAAGTAAATAGACGGTAACAATTGTTGTAGTGTAATATATAATATATGCAAATGTGAATATACTACAGAGCTACAGGAGAGATTATAGGAAAAGGAAAAAGGATATAATATGAAATAATGGACATAAAGGGATGTGGAAAAAGAAAAGAAAAAAGAAAAACATAAAATAAATAAAATTAGAAGAATAAAAATAGAGACTTAGAGGTGTGTTCAGCAAGGAGTTTCACTTAGAATTCTATTTTATATGTATGTGTATATATTTATAATTTATTAGTCTATAGATATAGTACTTTCCCTTGTATCCCTCCTTATCTTCAAATTTTAGATACTGTAATGTTCCAGGTTTTGTTTTACTTTTAAAACTTACCCCCTCACCGTTTCCCAACCAGGTAAGCAAATTTCCCTACTTAGATTTTCCAGTTCTAAGTTGAAACTCCTTGCTGAAAACACCTGTAAGTCCCTATTTTTATTCATCTAATTTTATTTACGTATTTTTTATTTTCTATCTTCACATCCCTTGATGTCCATTATTCCATATTATACCCTTTTTCATTTTTTTTTTTAAATCACTCCTGTAGATCTGTAGGAGTATATTCACAATTGCATTTATTACATTATATATTACACAACAAAAATCGTTACCATCTATTTACTCCAGTTTAGGATTTTGTTACTAAGCTTACTCTATTTACATTTTATATGTACTTAGTATTAATAATTTTAATATGTATATTCACATTGTTTATATTTTTTGTCTAAATATAACTAGGATGCATTATCATAGACATAAATTAATAAATAATTTTGTTTAAATATTACAATACAAATGTTAAAAATAATGATTTTGAAATATTTATTATCTATTGTGAGTTTCCTATTTTTTTTTTAAGATCTGTATTTTAGAAATTGATCTGTATTTATAATTGACCAATTAAACCTTTCCCACCCTAATATATACAAGTAAAATAAAGAACCTTGCTGATTCCCAGAATTATTTGCACGAAAATTATTTTTACGTGATATTCAATTTTTCCGTGGTGAATTAGACGGACTGTTAAAAGGTAAGATTTTTATTTATATTATGTATTCATATTTTACACACTAAGAAACCAAAAATATGTTTTACTTGTTCACATCATTCATTTTAAGCTGAAAAAGTTGTAAACATGTAAAAATGTTATCAATGGTGGCACCTACTTCACCTTTTTTATTTTAATTCTTTATTATTCAATGTTTATAGGTTCTCATATCTATTGTTATTTGTTCTTTTCTTAGCTCTTGGGAAGGCCTGAACTTTGCGCCGAAATGTCGGAAAAAATTAATATACTTATTTATTTTTATTATTTTTTTTGCCTGGTCACCCAAACCATTCGTCTCTTCAATTATTCACTACAGTCAACCATCAATCTACAATTAATATTTTTTATATATTTAGTCCATTATGTAACTATAGAAAATTTCAACAGGGTTAAATAAATACATACATTAGTTGAACCAATGATTTTTTTGTTGTATTTTCTTCAGTGTAATCCTCATCAGAGGAGCCGGATAGCGAGGACAAACGAAGGTAATTAACTTACCCGGTTAATGTTAATTCCAATTACCACAGGTCCTCAGGAGCGATAAATTGGACGACCTTCCTTCTTTAGCCCGATCCGATTATCCGGCGTGTCTTATCGTGGCCTGTCTAATTCCATCGAGGAGGCTATAATGGCGGAAGATGTTCCAGATCTTTGAGAGGCCTTTCAAACCCACTCGCTCCCTCTCAGCTTTCTAAATCCACGGATTAAGATTTTATCAACACCTTAGCCCAGTTTTATCGCTGCTGAAATTGTAATCTTCGGCTTTGAATAAAGCGATTTTCTCAAAAAGTGAAATTGTCTTTGAGAAGGGATGATATCCTACCTCATAAGTTGCAAAAAAGTGTATATAAAAGAACAAATTTGGTGTGTCCACACACGCACGACTTCCCTACCTATTTCAGAAAAGTTTTTATATTTTTAAATATGTCCATTAGGAAAAAAAAAAAGAAATAGTTAGATAAACTAGAAAATTGTGAATCGGCCTGTAGAAGATCAGCGTGAAAAAAAACAATAAACTCTAATATTGATAATCAAAACTTTTTTTACCTTAGCTTAGATTTAGACAATCAATAATTTCTGTTAAAATTCGAGAGAAAACGTGTGTGATGAAATGAGTATTCCCCTCAAAAAGGAAAAATCGGCTAGCTGTGTGGCAGTCCATGTGGAACGAGAGCTCACCAAGTGAATAAAAAGTCATCAAACAATCATTAAAGCCATGGACCACATCAAACTGTTCTTATCGCAGAGAAGAATTCACCGCGACAAGATTAACAATATTTCATACAAATTTGACTCATTTAAACCTTATCAACAAACAGCCATCTCCAACATGGCAATACTGCAATAGCCCTCTCACTGTCAACCATATTTTTCAGGAATCCCCAATCACACCTCAAGCTTAAATAGATAATCTCTTAGACCGGATATATCAGCGATATTAAGTGATAATGAGCAGTTATTAGTTCACTTAAAACCAATGAGTTACTTAACAAATTATAATAATGCACTTAATTTTTATATTTTATATTTTTCGTTGTTTATTTATTCAATATCTTTATTATTTTTATTTATTTTATTTCATCATTTTTTAAATTAATTAATTAATTGATTTTTATCATTTCCTTTTTCTCTTATAAGGAGTTTCTGAACTCCAGTCAATAAAAAGAAATAAACAACAGGCGTTAATGACCCTAGGGTTTTACGCCTTAAAGCCTAAATAAACAAACAAAGAATGTTGTGTGATGTGGGCAACAGATTTTCTTACTTACACTTGATTTTCTTTTTTTTTTCTCTCAGACCCGTATACTTACATACGAAATTGAATAGCTGTAAATTCGTTAATAGTTGTCCGAAATAAACGATGATGAGTTTTTTAGGAAATTTCGTTACCAGTCAAAAGGAAAAAAAAAAGACTGGAAATGTGTTTATCGCACTGCATCCGAGGAAAACCGCATGTCGAAAATTTGACCCGATCGCAATACTTTCCTTATCACGTATAGGTAGGAAGCAATAAACTAAAACATGTATAGAAAATGAAATATTAGCTTTATCCTTTGATAGATTTCATAGATTAACAAAAGCTTCTAAACATTGCTATAACATATGATGACAGCAAAAGGCAAAAGTAAAAATAGTTAGTGCAATTAGGTATGTTGATGTATGTTACATTATCATTCAAAAAAAAAAAAAAAAAAAAAAAAAAAAAAAAAAAAAAAAAAAGGCATTATTAAAACTATAAACTTGATTGAAGCACAATGATTGACAAACATTCCAAGAAGTATTTTAAGGAAACAAATTAATATAAATAAAAATAAAACTAATAATCGAATTATGTAAAAAGAATGAAATAGTTTCAAATTAAATGATTAATTACTAATTGATGTAATAAAAAATAGCAAATTCCAAAACCATAAATTATTCCCGTATGTAAAAAAATACTTGCAGTCAAACAAATACTAAATGTTCAGAACTCTATAACTCTGAACTAAATCGTCGAATTTCAATGAAATTTTTACGTTTTGTAGGGAATTTAATAAGGTTTTAAATACTGCTAAGATTTACGTATTTGGTGGTACTGTTTTTCGAGATGCGAAATATATATCTCAACTTGCTTTCTCCTTAAAAAAATATTTGAACCCTCTTTTCTTCTTGGGTCGGTAAAATTGTTCCATTTCAATATTTTACTTATATTATAAAAATAAGCCAAATATAAATTTGATGTAATAGAGCTTTCATGAGTAATATAAACCAAAAATAAATGTAAAGAAAAAGGGGAAAAAAGAAAATATGCAGTGGAAATATTTTATCATTCACAACTGTTATCGATTTCGATGATTTTTTTTTTACATTTCGTAGGGAATTGAGTAAGCTTAAAGTAAGCTTTCAAATACTTGCGTACTTTTAGAGTTATATGAAAATTATGAATTAATTTGCAACGTCTCGATTCGTTCAGACGGCACCATCATATGGTTTGAAACCTCCCACTTTTACATTCACTTTTATTTTAGTCCTGGTATAAAATTACGATTCGGGCACTCTATTCAGTTTCTATTGATACCTCATTCGTCAAAATCCATCACTCCTATACATTTGATATAATATCAAACATATATCTGATAAATAATATATAAGATAAGATGATTCAAATGACGATCAGTCAGAGCCAATTTAACTGCAGTAATTTATACACAATTTTAATTGTACATATTTTAAATGTTGTTACCTTGGGAATATAGAACAAAAACAAATTTATATTCTATATTAATAATTTCGCCTTGTAATTGTTTTCATTTTTAACGTGCGGTCATGTTTGTTTTGTTTTTTTGTCTGGACAGAATTTTCCCGGGCCAGGAGGTGAGAGCAGGAGATTAATGTCAGAGTTAAAAGCCCCTCGAGAACCGGGACGCAAACTCGTAATCATTTTTATCAAATTATCTATGATCCGAGTTGCCAGGCAACGGGAGATGCTGTGCACACACGTCAGACCGCTCATCCACCTCGGCCCTTATCGAATGGTCTTAAGCACAAACCGTATTTTATTTAGCTTGATCATGTGATCTTGATCTGATTTCTAAACCGATCCAAAGCTTGAAGATTACCATCCCCTCCGAGCTGACATGCCTATTTTATGAGCTACTCAAGTGTACACGTTCAAGTCGGAACCAAAGTTCTATCAGCGAAAGAAGTCATCCATAATTCAGAGATGACTCAGAATGTTAGGGTGCATTATTAACCTGTTCCATCAGTAACTGTTCCTGTCACTAGTTAAATATTGCCACCACGTCCGAAAGAAACTTAGCAGAAGGAACTGTTTATCTTCAATATTAATATTTAACACAGAAGAATGCTTTGGAACATATAAAGTAACTTGTACAATTATTCTCTATAGTTATAATCCAGGCGTTTGGTTTTAAAATCGGTTACATCCATTATTTTCCGAACAATTTTTTTTTTTGTTAATTTTTCATAAGCTTTTAATATCAGAAATATAGCAAGACTGGAGAGCAATAGATATCCTGGAATTCCATAAAGAAGTCACAGACCATACAATGTCGAATGTCCAAAATTGCAAGCATGATACAAATATCCATGTTTGCCAGGCTCAAGATATCAATGAAAATTGGTGTGTATAAAAAATTAAAATTACGTGTACATATTGTTAAATTGATAAAAGTCTGAAAAAGTTTTTTTTTTTTTTTAACCGTGAACCAGAAATCGATATTTTCTGACAGTTTCATCTAATATATTTTGGTTTATTTTTTTCAATAATGGACCATTGAGATCGAAAAAAAAATCAAAAACTTAACTCCCCTCAAAATTTGAGGTTTGACGGTTCAGGATACATAAAATTCGAAAAACGAATAAATTTTTTTTTGTCCGCCGTCCCCATATTTTCTCCGAAACTACAGGACCGATATTTTTCAATTTTGGATTTAAAATTAGAGGTCACTCGAGGATGGTCCTCCTTCATCGACATTTCTATCCACCTTTTCCTTTCAAGATGGCGACCGAAAAACATGCGTTGCTATATACTGTAGCGCCTAAACGAATGTACCAATTTCAATGAAACTTCGCTAAAGTCTTCTTCTCGACGCCCTTTAAATTTATCTATATAACATACTTCTACGAAAACAAGCTGGAAAAGAAGTTACGAGGGGTGTTGAAATTAGATTCCGAATAACTCAAAAATTGTACACTTTCTTGTCGATATTGTTTATGGAATTCTCCCCCCCCCCCAAAAAAAAAAAATGTTAAAATCGGACAATTAGGAGCAAAGATAGATAGATATTTGTTATATGTTACACTGCAAAGGTTATATCCTTTGTTTTGGCTTTTGATTTTTGAATGTGTTACTGAAGTAACGCTAATTTTTTTTAGCATAATACTAATTATTAAGAAAAAGTTTTGTCCAATAAATAGAATCACCTTTTATTTCTTTTTCTTTGTCACTAGGAAGATAATGCATGTTACTTTTGATGTATAATTGCTTGGAAATAATAAACCATTGTGAAATAATTTGCATCGTTTTTTATATTAAATGAGATTAAATAAAAAAATAATATAAAAAAGAATTGTCAATTATTTTTATTTACAGTGATTAGTTATCAAATAACGATAAATAATAAAGAAGTTTTAGTCAAATTAATTTTTTTTAAATAAAATCTTTTTTGATCAATCTTGATTTTTTAAAAAAAAATTAATGTAACTAGTTTTGAAACTAAATGCAGCAAATTATTCTTTTTATAAACAAAATGCTGAAGTCCTAACCATTATTTCTGGTGTCCTTAAAATATAGGTGAATAGTTAACCCATAAAAGTTTTGTGAATTCATACATCGTCAGTATAGAAAATAACTTGTTCATATATATATATATATATATATATATATATGAATATTGAATATAACATAAGGACGAACATTTTTTTTTTATTTTTTACATTAACTAAAGACATTTTATTACACCACACCAACCATATAATATGAACCATAAGTACTCAACAGTACTTGACAGTACTTGAACACCCTCAGTGCTCAAACCACGCCCTGAAGATGACCCACATTTTTGGGTTGAAACGTTGTCATAAATAAAAAATTATTTTTTTTTTTTTAAAAAAGACTGCGTCCTGATTATTTATCACCCATGGTATGTAGAACAGTCGACTAGCTTCTTTCAATAACACTATGTATATGTATTTAAAACTTATGTGATAAATATATTTAATTAACATAAATTATTATTTATTTCATGTAACTTAGTTTACATAAGTTTACAATGTTAAAATTTTCGTATACGATACATATTGATACGAAAATAGTATTTTTATATTAAGAAAATATAGGTTTCCATTATATTTATCAAAAATATTTTTGGAAGGCTGAAGTTTCCTGTGAGGGGCTATTGTGAGCGAGCAGGTGTGCAGGCAGTGATGGATGGGCTCAGAAACATATTACCTCTCCTCTTTTGTTCCTTATATATATATATATATATATATATATATATATATATATATAAACTTCTAGTTTTTAAAATTATATATTATATATAAAATTATATGATGAATTCGCTAAATATCTTGCACAGATATTTGGGTCGAACACAATACAGGATTATACTTTCACTAACACCATAAAAGATGAATTGATAACAATACTACGCTTATCACTACACCCACTGGCATTTTATCCAAAAGAACAGACTAACGAACAAAAAACCAACTGGCTATGACTTAATCACTCATTTTATTCTTCGACACTTCGAAAAGATGTTCTCTTTCTTACACACATCTATAACTCCATTTTAAGCACTACCTATTTTCCTCTCCTTTGGAAACTCCCCACAATTAAAATGATTCATAAACCTTCAAAATCTACCACTACTCTTCAATACCATCGTCTTGTAATAGAAATTCTTTCTATAGTGGAAAAATATTTGAAAATCATCTCTTAAACCGTCAAAAGCCTATTCTAGAAAGTAATGCAGTGATACCAAATCACCAGTTTGGCTTTCGTTGTTTTCATTCCAACGTCCAACAGTGCCATCGGATAGTAGACTGATTTGATTTTCTTTAAATCTAAATTTAATATTTGTTTGTTTGTCATTTGGTATCTCTCCTATAATGAACAATTTAACTATTAATTATTTCATATCACTTATTTGTTGCAGCTTCTTCGTCAGTAAAAGTATTCTAATACTCTAATAAAATTCTCTTTAAGCTCATTAATGGCCATTGCCGAAGGGAAAGCCGACAATGCCATTTCCAGGAAAATCAAAAACTGCCTCTGAGAAATGAAGGAGTCACCGGACACAGACATCGTCCTCGCATGGGCACCCTCACATTGTGGCATATCTGGGAACGAAGCTGCAGACAGAGCTGCGAACCTGGCAAGAATAAAAGCTAATGGAACCACAATGATCAATTTAACGACCACTGCTGACTGGAGATTGGAATGCAAAAAAAAAAAACGAATAAATTGCAAGAAATTAAAAAAGATACCAAACCGTGGACGACCTCTTTCAGAAAAAACAGGAAAGAAGAAACAATTTTAACTCGGCTTAGAATTAGACATGCAGCATTTACCCATGGCTACCTAATGAGAGGCCTGGAACCACCATTTTGTAAAACATGCAACACATCACTTACACTGAAACACATTGTAACAACTTGCAGACTATACTCTGACACCAGAACAAAACATAATATACCTTCCAACATATCTGAAGCACTTTCAGATGACGAAGAAAAGATACAAAAAGTGGTCGAATTTATAAAAGACATTAAATTTGTACACCTGATTTGATTACATCTAAAGCCGCTAATGACCCGATAGGGTAGATGCGGAATGTAACAATAAATAAATAATAAAAATTCTAATAGACGGGCAGGTAAATACTAATGAACATAGGTGCAGTCAAAAAAAAGAAGAATGACGTGGATATACAACATAATTATTGTGAAACGAACAAATATAATAACGGATATTTAAAAATAAATTCATAAATATCTTTAAACATTTGTAGAACCTTTTTTTATGTGCTTCTGGATTACACTTGAAAATATATGAACAAAATAATTGGATGTATTACAATTCGTATAGATTAAACATGAGAGGAAGCGGAACAACCTCTATGACATATGTACATTCTAGAACATTTCCAGCTAAAAATGAATAACGTTTAGAACTGAAAAATACTTTTGATTTCTTAATTTTTACAACCTTCAAATAAAAATAAAACATTTTCATATTCAGACTATATAATAATGTCTATAAAAACATCCTCTATAAAATATATTTATACTTGTACTTATTAAATATATTTTTCCAACTTTACCGCAGAAAATTTATAATAAACAGAATGGAAGTGACCACATGAAAAGTGAATGAATCATTAAATCCAAATATATGTTTCTATATTATTATTCGTCAATATGAATGGAAATTTAAATAATATAATTAGTTATCAATTGTTTTCACTTTTTTTTTTCCTTCCCTTCCTCGCCTTTAAGGCAATGCGGGATTTTCCCAAGCCAGGGGGTGTGAGCGGATATTTAAAATACTCCTCGTGTCTATTTTTATATCTTTGATTAATTTATCATGTTGCCGGGCAACGGCGGTGCACACGCGTTAGCCCATTCGGCCGACCCGCCCACAATATTTTTCACTTAAAATCATCGAGGGGGAGAACGATATTCTCGCCCCCTCAACATTTTTATTGGGTGCGATAGCCCTCCTCACTCTCTCTTTCTTCCTCTTCCCCTCCCCTCTCCCCGAAATTTGCGCCTAAGGTAATGAATAGAAAAGTTAATTGATAGAGAAAATAAATAACCAGACGAACAAGATTGTAACTATATATATATATATATATATATATATATATATATATATATATATATATATATATATATATATGTATTTCAGTATGTATATATGAGGTTTGAGAGCTTAGTGGAACGAAATACCCCTTCATTCAATACCATTATCCTTACACAGTATGATAGAGAAGAAATACAGGATTTTCTTCCCTCTTTTTCCCTTCCGTAGCCTGGTTTTATCCTGGAGCCTAGAACCCCATCCTTTTCCTGGGATCTACAAGAAGAAGACGGCAGGTGCTCAGTATCTTGTAATAGGGGAACCTCTCCCTAACAAACAACCCTGACTCTTTTCTCTTCCAGATCGAGATCTTCGGTTCAGGATTGTCTTCTGATCGGTGTGTTTGAGGAATCCACTTATGGTAAGTTCTATTTTTAACTTAAAAATGCTTGTTTAGAAATAAAATATTGGCAAATAAGTCTTTTCGATTTTTCAGGGTGAAATAAAACTCAATCTGTTATAGACATAAAAGTTATTTTAATCTACAATATGCTGACAATTATTTAATATGACTTTTTTCCATCTTTCAAATTTAGAACATTGAAAAAAAAATTAAATAAAACTTCTGTACATGTTTACAGATTAATATTAAAATTTACAGCGAAATAATGAGTCGATTTTTTTGCGTAAAACATGCTGCATACCTATAAAGGCTGGCATTTAATAATATGTTTACACATAAATGACTTAAATAGGTCATTTTTGTGTCCTACGTCTTTTATGTTTCACTTACCTATATATGAAATATATAATTAAGGAAAGTATTGCGATCTTAAAAATTCTTGAATCTCAGTTTTCAACGGAAATATACGATTTAAGGCTCCTTGAGTCCAAATAACCAAGTCCCACAAAATCTCCTGTGTGTCTGTGTGTGTGGGTGTTAGCAGTCTACCTCAAAAACGAAAAGTCGTCAGAAAGCGAAATTGCATATTTAAGATATTTATATGCTATGTACTTACAATTAATTTAATTGTACTTACAATTTAATGTACTTACAAACTTATAATTTAAATAAGTTTATTCACCTTGTTCATATTTTTTTGTTTTCATCGATAAGATCGAACTATCGATAGTGGAAAACTATCGTTTATCGCCCATCTCTAATTGTGACTATGTAAACGAATCCAAATGCAAGCGTATCACCTTTACGTTCCAACGCATATCCTGTCCACATATCCTCTTCAACTCTGTACCTCTTCCCATCTCAGACACAGTTCGATATCTTAGATTCCTTTTAGACAAAAGACTAACTTGGAACCCACATACGAGACTTAAAAGACAAGAAATTAACCGACGATACGACCAATTATACAGACTACTAGAAAATCTCAACTTTCAATTGACAAAAAATTACTGATCTACGAGACAATCCTGAAACCTATTTAGACCTACGGACTTGAACTTTGGGGGACAGCAAAATTTTCTAACATCAAACGCATCTAATTCAGTGATAAGTCCTCCGAACAATAGTCGATGCTTCATTCTATGTAACTAACAAAACCCTACATCATGACCTTAATATCTCATTTTTCCTTATCTCTGAAAATTTTTCCAAATTCCATCAGGACCCCCAGCAAAATCTCTCTCTAGTTCCACTCATCCCTAAGATCCTCTTCGAAGGTTGAAGAGGCAGTGGCACAGAGATCTTTTGTAGTATATATCTTAAGAGTTCTGGCAATGGCCAGATTCTCCACTCAAGGCATGAGTGTGTGTGGCTAAATCGCTCTCGCTCAAACTCCACGGGCTTTAGCACCAGTGATGCGGTTGAGAGAATAGCCTGGGTTGGGGTTCTCAGTCTAATTGTATATATTGTAATAGGTATGACTGTGTTTTATGTTTTTAATTTACTTATCTTTAGGTTATTTAATTTTTTTATTGTACATAGTTTTTGATTATTATTTTACTTTTGTTTATTTTATATTTTGTGTACATATGGTGTGAATGTGTTCATATATTACTGTAATTATTGTCCACGTGACAGATTATTATATTTGTAAATAAATAAATTTAAAACAGAATTAAGACTATCGCGAAAGAGTAAATTAAAACAAAACTAACTCTGTTCTCGGAACACTCCGCCCAAAGCCGCCGAAGGCTGCGTTATAATCGATCGGGAGGAGTGCCCCCTACCTGCGTCTTCCAAAACTACCGGAGAGCGACCCCAACTATCGGACCGAAAGCCAATATCGGCCTCTGTAATCCCCGCCGCTAATTCCGGCCAAACTTAAACTACCATCAATCCCCGCCGCTAATATCCAACAGGGCTGCCTCTCTCACTCTCTCTCTCTCTCACTCTCTCTGGTCTTAGTTTCATCGGTTACCACACTTTGACAGGTGTCAGTTTGATTTCAAATTGATTCGAGAATTATCATGTTGAACTATATTAATCCTTTATTTAATTTATTCGTTAGTATCATTAATAAGAAATTTAACAACTAAGTTACTGATAAAAAGATAGATAAAAATATATTTTAAAAATACACATTTTTTAAGTGGAAACTTCTTTAAAACCGTTTTGCACTTTATTTGTGGAGAGTGAATGAGGTAAAGCCGGCTACAGTCGATTAATTGAATTATTTTTTTATATGGATTAAAATATCTCAAAAACTAAAAATTGAACTTGCATACTGTGAGCGAGAGAAATTTCAGTAAAAAAGACTCACTTACAAAAACTACAATCTTTTCAATCTAAAATTTTAAGACTAATAACTGCAGCTCCCTGGTACGTCAACAATAAGACTTTACATACCGACCTAAGACCTCTCTACTCCCGATTCCATCTTAAACTAAACGGACATCACAATGGACTTATCAAAGACATAGCCACGGCTGAAATGCTCATCAGGAGGTGACTGAAAAGGAGCTGGATGAGAGATCTCCTTTTCTGACTTTAGGATGTAAACAGACCAGAGAAGAGGTGCTGCTGGGCTCCATTCTTCGTCATGCCTATCATACCATTTTCTACCTAACAACAAATCTGCTAATGGTCACTACCATAACAGGTGCGGATGAAGAATTGAAGACAAAAAAAAAAAATTTGAACTAAAATATGTTTAAATTTTAATACCATATAGAATTCAGAGACTGATTTACATATGTCAATATACATATATTTTTTAATAAGCCAGAGAAATAACAAATAAGAACTTTGTGTGTTTCTATTTGATTTTCTGTTGAGAGTTTCGACAAATTACTAACTCCCGTTAGAGAAGTCATATTAAAAATATTATGGTATTTAACAAATAGATTTCAATCAAAAATATTAATCACATATTTTAGTTATGCTAGTGTTCGCCCAGTAGTCGAAATTCGACCATAGACATTAAAAAATTGAGAAAAACACATAATTAGATAAAAAATAAATTAAATAAATAAAGATTAATCACGTAATCACGATTCAAAAATCCTCATTTAATTATATAAACAAAATTTCAATTTCTATTAAAAATCGAATTTGAACTACTTAAAATTATTTATAAGTAATACAAAATAGACTCATTTAAAAATATTTAATTCATGTGTGTTATTATAAGAATAAATTAATGTTATGATTAAGCAAGTAAAAAATAAATTTAAATTAGCAAATTCAATTCACTTTAAATCCATTTTTATTCAGAACTTCTCTGTAAACAATGTGTTATATTTTAATGTTCTGTTATTATTTAGTACATAGCCTTGCCCATTGCCATTGAAAATATAAATTTCAATATTTGAAATGAACGTGCTCTACTTGCTGCCACATATAATTGTCCATACGAAATTACTGAACGTCGCAATAATACTCGCATTTTTCCAAAACTTTTACCCTGCGATTTGATTATGGTCATAGCAAATGAAGCTATTAATAAGAACGTTGTTAATTGAAAGTCGAATGTAAGTATTGTGTCAAAAAATGTTAAATTAATTCTTGGAATTAAAGTTCTTTAATTTAAAGTAGCCCCCGTAAGTACTTCACTCTCATTCGTATTTCATTAACTAATGCTTGTTCAATATTCAAGTTAAGAATGAGTATAACTATAGAATTTACTTAGAAAATTCAAGTGGATAAGGCAGTGGATCAGCTGATGAGAAGGTTGTCTCCTCAACTCCTCTCTCAGTTTTTACCAATTTTATAGCGAAATCTCTCTGATTATTCACGTGATACAGTTAAAGTGTATATCAGAGCAGTTGATATTTACTGTTGGCATCTTTTTTTTTGTTATTTTAAGGAAAAAAAAAAAAAAATTTTTTTTTTCTTTTTTTTATTTATTTATTTATTTTTCTCTTATGATATGCGGTATGATCAGCAAGTGATGGCCAGTAAGGTGCCCAAGAGGTCTCGGTCAGACGGAGTTAGCTCACCAGCCAAACAAAGGACTCGTCGCTGCCTACGAGAAATACCTCCAGTGACCAAAATGAACACTTCAGAACCAGAACCTCAGCCCCAACCAGGTACGTCTGCACAAGAAACGATTGAAGAATCACCTTTCTTTACTCCAAACCCCTACCAAGTGCTTCAAAATGACAAAGAAGTAATGGAGTCTGCAGCAATACCCAGAGAACCAAAGCCTCCTCCGATATTTGTGAAAAATATAAAAAATTTCCAGATGTTCTGCACCCAACTAAATAAAATCTGCTCTGGCAGTTATTCATGCCTTAACAGGACCAATGACACCAAGATAACACCTGATTCTGCAGAAGCCTACCGAAAAATAGTGAAGTACTTATCAGAAACAAATGCGAATTTTCACACTTACCAGCTGAGGCAGGAAAGAGCTTTACGAGTGGTGATAAGAAATTTACATTCCTCAACCCCCACTGAAGTTATTAAAGAAGAACTAACGACGCTTGGTTTCAATGTACGCCAGGTAACAAACGTTTTGAAGGAGGACAGGGAACAGCCAGGATTACGAAATAGGATCCCACTACCATTGTTTTTCGTGGACTTGGAGCCATCACCAGGTATCGAAAAAATATATGATATCACAAGAATATACTATACAATGGTGAAAGTTGAGAAGCCATATCCCAAGAGAGACATCGTGCAGTGCCATAATTGTCAGACCTATGGCCACACGAAGACATATTGCCACCATCTGCCGCGTTGCGTGAAGTGCGGTGAACAGCACAAATCTGTAGAGTGCACCAAACCTATACAAGATCCAGCAGTATGTGCCCTATGCTTGGAGGGACACCCGGCCAACTACAAAGGCTGCCAAATTTACAAGAATCTCAAAACCAGACACCAGAAAAACCGGATTCAAGATGAAGCACTAAGAACAAGAAGAGAGAGAGAGCCTTCCAGAATTGTAAACAATGATGTATCATTCTCCCAACTACTTAGAGGTAAGACTTTAACCGATAAATGTCAAGCCCTGCCACAACAACAACCTCAAACCCAACCTCAAAATCCTCTTCATCCTAATATACCTAACCACCAACAACAAATTCCTCATATTCCTCCTCCTTCAAATGCAACAGATCTCACAAGTTTGTTAGCATCTTTCCTCACCGATTTCAAATCCCTTGTTACTCCACTCATATCACTCCTCACGAATCTCGTATCTCACCTCATCCCTCCTTTGAAAAATCCTTAAATGACTCACATCCCTAAACCCATATCCATTCTCCTTTGGAATGCGAATGGTGTTAGAAATCATACAGACGAACTAACTACTTTACTACTTGACAAGAACATTGATGTGGCACTAATTACTGAAACTCGACTAACCACTAAACAGCACTTCAATATTTATTTATTTATTTATCAACCCTGCCGTGCCTAGTAGGCAATACGGGTGTCTGCAATAGTAAGATTTAGGCAGGTCAGCTCAACATCTCACTGCTGCAAATGAATCTCGTTCTTCTGCTCTTTCTTCATTTTTTCCTCTTTCTTCGTGGGTGCTTTCCTCATCCGTTTCACGCCAATGGTATAGTACCTCTTCCTCCTCTTCTTAAATTAAAATGGGCTGGCCCCACCGCGACTTTCCACCCGTACACAAAATCTTTGTAGTACGGGTAGTTTTCCGCAGTGACTAACTGAGGAAAATCGTTCTCTGTGAGAATGTAGAGACCGGTTTCCCTCAGTAACTTAGCCCTTAGTTCTTCAAAGGCGGTGCAGTCCACTATGATGTGCTCAGCAGTCTCCGGAACACCGCAGCTAGGGCATAGGGGGTCGATGTCCATCCCATGGCAATGAAGCTTTGCTCGAAAGCCCCCATGGCCTGTGAGAAATTGCGAGATCCAATAGTCTGGGACGATCCACCTTGCTTTTAAACGTGACCGGACGGTGGGGAAGTACTTCCTCAAGGTAGATCCTTTGGGGGTTATCACCCATCGCCGGTTCCATTCCTCCAATGTGTCGTCCCGTATAATGTTTTTCCATTTGCAAGGATTCTCGTCAATTCTCACCTTAAGATGTTCCGGTAGACCTGCTGAGCCGTTTTTCTTAAATATGTGCCTCATCATATCTTCTCGCAGGAGAAGGTCGAGAGGTACCCCTCCTGCTAATACCTGCACCGCCTCATGGGATACGCTTCGATACGACCTGGTGACCCGCAACAATGCCGTTCGCTGTATTGTCGCCAACTTACTCTTCTGTCGGTGCGAGAGGTTCTGGTTCCAGGCGGGAGACGCGTACCTCATGATACCCAGAATCACTCCCTTATAAATTGTTAAGGTTGCTGGGTATCTGAGGCCCCAGAAAGCGCCCCCAACCCGACTGAGACCGTTCAAAGATAGGGCCACCCTGTTTTTAAGATAGTCCAAGTGAGGGGTAACGCTGAATTTTTTCCCAAATTTTACGCCTAGATAAGTGACCACCTCACTTGGACGTATTCTCGAACCTTGAACCGTTATGTTAATAGGGTGAGCCCTGTCAGTTTTCCCTTTCATGACAATTGTATGAGTCTTTGAAGCGGCCATTGATAACTTTTTCCTCTCGCACCATTCTCCGACCAAGTTGGCGCATCGTTCCGCTTCTTGTCTTAAGCCGGCTATGCTATTGGAGGCCACCACTACTGCCAAATCGTCAACGTATCCAGTGGCAGGGAACCGCTGTTCTTCTAACACTCCCAATAACTCATCAAAAACGAGCTTCCATAAAGCTGGACCAAGTACCGATCCTTGAGGACATCCCCTCTCTATGAAAGCTTCAGTCTCATAAGAACTGCCACGAACCTTAACACGTCTATCCTGTAAGTAGCTTCTTATCAAGGCATATAAGTTACTGGGAGCATCATATTTCTGCAGCTGCTGGAGCACAAGAGGCCACCAGACGCTGTCGAAGGCGGAGGATATGTCGAATAGCATCAACATGACATACCGCTCCGTCCTCAGTTCAACGTCTTCACGTACTCTCAGCAGGGCATCAGCGGTTCCCTTCCCCTTAGTGGAGCCGTATTGCCGTGGATGACTTGCTCTGGCAAGAACTGGTGCTAGACTGGTCATGATAAGGTTCTCCAGGACCTTGCTCATCACAGGGAGGAGGCATATTGGTCTATAGGACTTGGGGAGCTGTATATCCCTATTCCCTCCCTTGTAGAGGAGTCTCAAATCGGCGATCTTCCAGGTTTTGGGAAAGTATCCCCTCTCCAGACAATCATTATATATTCCCAAAAGTCTCTCATCAATGTAGGGAATACTACTCTTTAGGATCGCCGCATCTATAGCATCGAGTCCTGGAGCACGACCGATTTTCTGCTTATCCACAGCAATACGGAGATCATATATGTCCCATCGTGGGCACAAGTCCGTATCCGGTGGGTATGCCGTGGTGCGTCTCACGAAGTTTTCCTCATCGCTGTCTTGAGACGGATCATCCCTGGGGTACGTCCTCGCAATGAAGATTTCGGCTGCCTCCTCGAAGTTGGTTGCCTGAACGTCTCCGTGCTTGAGGGCTGCCAATGTTTGCTGCGTACTAAACTTCCCCATGGCTACCCTATAAGGAATACCCCAGGGATTCTTCGTGGACTCTTCAACAATGAACTCATCCCAGGACTTTTTCTTCTGTGAACGCACCTCGTTTCGGTACACCCGGGCCTTGGACTTGTACTGATCACGGAGTGTAGAGCGCCTCTCGTCGCAACTACACCTCTGATACAACCGCCGTGCCTTGTAGAGCTCTCTCTTAAGGTTTGTTAAGGCCGGCGTCCACCATGGAACAGGTCGAGCTTTCGCCTTCCGGTGCTGAAGGGATTCCTCAGCGGCATCACAGACAATATTAGTGATCCTAGACACCCTGTAATCCAGGTCATCAGTCTGTTCTATTTCCGCTTTATCCCATTCATCATCTACCAATTTTCCCTCCAGCGTCGACCGGAAGGCATTCCAATCTGCCCTTCGGGTTAGATAACCCTTGGCAGTACCGTGGGAACTTTCTGAATTTTCCACCAGCCTGAAGGATATCGCTTGGTGGTCGGAACTCGTCTCAGATCGGAGGGTCCAATCAACGATGCGATTGGCTATTAATGGCGTTGCAAGTGTAACGTCAATCCAACTCTGCCCCCTAGCGCTAGAGAACGTAGGGGTAGCAGAGGGATTGTTTAATACTACTAACTGGTTCCGCGAAATAAATTCGCCTAGCTTTGCGCCTCTTCTATTCGTTTGATTGGATCCCCAGACCGTGTTCCAGGAGTTGGTATCTGAGCATATGATCACATTTCTGGTGGTAGCCGTGATCATCTCCATAGCGGATATGTCTTCGTCAATATCGTTGCTATCAGGTAGGTAGGCTGATACTAACGTAAAAGCTACATTACCCCACTTGAAATAGCAAGCGACGGAATCCGCCATAGTATGTTGCCTCAGATCCATCACATCGAGGTTTGGGTTATTAACCACTATAGCAGCCCTGGGCCTCCTCTCTCCACTGCTCAAGGCGATAACCCTCGATGTAAGGCCAAACCCCGTGACTATGTTCCCACGGCAGCTCGGTTCTTGGACCGCCATTATGTCGTATCGTTGGGAGAGAACACGAAGTTCATCTGCCACAATGTGTCGGCGGCCCATGTTGAGCTGGAAGATGGTAAGCTTACTCATAGAAGGTTCTTTTAGCTACCTCTTTGGCCCACTGTAGATGCACAGGGCATTCCCTGCTACCCGCCTTGTGTTTTCTTTGAACAACGGGAGCATTTGCCCTCGCACAATTTATGCAGGTTGGGCTAGCCTGTTCTCTTTTCTTTGGACACTCTTTAATTACATGGCCACTAGCTGAACACCAAATGCAGACTACTGCATCTACTGTGCACGTGGCCTTGGTGTGACCGTAGCCCTGACATCTACTGCATCGAGGAGCATCGACGTAATCTTTAAAGGTTATGGTCCACCATCCTCCGTCTAGGCTTCCTATTTCGAGAAGCAAGAACCTGACTGTTGGATGCACCTCTAGTACCCAATTTTTAGTAAACCCGTTTCTGGCCACTGAAGAGAATAGTGGCCGCAGGTCATCCATGATCAGCGGAGTGGGGCCCGACTTCTCGGGTAATCGTTCCCATAAAAATCTTGCCAACTCAGCTGAATTCCATGTGTGAGGAACACCCCTTATTTCCAGCCTGGGTTTTTTCTTCAGAGCTAACTTGGCTTGCAGGCCATGGTCCCGCAATCCCTGCCATCCAATCACTTTCGTGGCATCATTGATGTCGTCCATACGAACCAAGACAGAACCTGCCTTGGTCGCACGGACTATTGCAGCATTTACACCTATTTCTTTTGGTGACGGTAGCCCATTTATAATATCAACAGGACTCTTTCCAGTCCCACTTATGGTGATGTAAGTTGGTCTCAGAGTCTGAGTGGGTTTCTTTGGCAGTGATTTTACAATCTCTGCCATACTTTTAGGTTTCTTCTCATTTGATTTCGGTTCCTTCGAGCTATCATCTTCACTTTTAGCAGCTGCTTTTGCTTTTCTCTTATTTCGTTTACTCACCACTGTCTCGAAAGGCCTTGTGTTTGCCAAAGACAAAGCTTGGTCAATATCTCCTCTTGGCATTTGTTGCTCTACCTCTCTGGAGCTCTCTCCAATAGGTTCACTAGCTGTAGATTGCAGCTCTCTAGAGGACCCAGGATAAATGTGCTTAAGCTGAGATATATTACTCGTAGCTGAAAGAGCCTCAATTACTTTCGGCACAGAGGCCTCAATTATAATTTGTGTAAGCATATCACGTACCTTCTGTGACAGAAGTGTCTCGTTAATCGCCTTTTCTACAAAAGATGAAACACTTCCATCTTTTCTTCCGTCTTCAAGGGTTTCTATCATATCAACAAGACATTGTATTTTGTTGCTAATATGATTACGAATTGACCCAACGGATTTTTTATCGTTCCGCTTTAAATAAGCCCGGAGACTCTCCTGGATTCGTCTAGCATCACTAACTAGCGTATTTGCTTTGCCATCTTTTGCATTTTTACTAACGTCAGGAGAACCATTTCGAGCTCTTTTAGCAGTACGGGTAAGGTTGGTAGGAGATTCCGAATCTTCCATCTCACTGGTTTAATAAACAATACAACGGTAATAGTCTTATTAAAGTAGAAAATTTCACTAACCTGTATAACCTTCCACTATAATTACGTTTTCGTTTCAAAATGTCTTTGTGCGTCTAAAGGAAACTTTTATATAGCAGTACTTACCTTATAACTAGCAAGCACCGCAAGGCAAATCAAGACTAAGTCGCTTTGCACTATACAACACAAGTTCAACCTAACCTACAAAGTTCAAGTCTATTTACACTTTAAAATAAAAACACAAAAACTAAAAATGTACATAAAAACAACAAAACGAACGAAACTAAGGCATAATGAACAAGAACGAAAAACATGAAACAATAATAAACACAAAAGAAAGCTGGTAAATAACAATCTCACATACACTGGTTAATACACTTGGTACTATCAGCACTTCAATATACCACAATACCTGACATATCGTACTGACCACCCTGACGGAAAAGCACATGCCGGTACTGCTGTAATTGTACACCAATCCCTCTCCCATCACCTACTCCCATTACCAATACATGATTTCCTACAGTCCACCGCTATCGTGATAAAAACCTTCTCCTTTCCGGTCACTCTTGCATCAGCGTATTGCCCTCCTAACCGATCCATATCCAATGCCCAATTCAGTTCTCTCCTCGACTCCTTAGGACATCACTTCATCTTGGGTGCAGACCTAAATGCCAAGCACCAACAATGGGGTTCCAGAACCACGAATTCTCGTGGCCGAACCCTGCTGTCTGCACTCAATTCCCAACGTTTTCACCTCCTTTCCCCCAACTCTCCTACCTACTGGCCCACAGATCCCAACCGTAATCCTGATCTTCTAGATTTCTTTATCCACAGCGGCTTAAGTCCCCTCAATTGTTCCATTACACGTCTAAATGAACTTTCCTCTGACCATAGTCCTCTAATCCTTAATGTTTCACTTGAACCTGTTCCCAAACCTTCTCCACCGTCATTCATTAGGGGCCCAGTAAACTGGGACCTTTTCCGCCAAATAATCTCCGATAATATTGATCTCAACATATCCCTCAAAACTCCCGATGACCTTGATAGTGCCGTAAATTCCTTTACTACCACAATCCAACAAGCCGCCTGGACTGCCTCCTTTCCAAAAGACTCCTCCAGAATTCCTATAAAGACCATTCTACCCCAACACCTCCTTAACCTAATCCGCACCAAACGCCGTGCCAGATTATTATGGCAACGATCCCGACATCCTACCGACCGCTGCTCCTATAATTACTACTGCAAACAATTAAAACTGGAATTAGCCACCTTCAGATCACAATCCTTCAACTCCTACCTATCCTCCCTCTCTTCTCGCGACAATTCCCTTTGGAAAACCACAACAAAAATCCTAAATCCTCACCGCATTTCCCATCCTCTCCGACGAGGTGATGGCTCCTGGGCAGCATCTGACGAAGATAAAGCTGAGGAGTTCGCCATTCACCTATCCAATACATTTATTTCACATCCGGAATCCCATCCTGCCCACACCGTAACAGTAGAAGAACTCCTTACATCACCAATCCCACTTTCCTTGCCCCCAAAAGCTATTCATCCTTCCGAAGTAAAATTTCAATTAAAAAAACTAATCCTCCGTAAAGCTCCTGGACATGATCTCCTTACACCTCAAATCCTTCGACAACTTCCATCCAAAGCAGTCATATTCCTTACATATATCTACAATTGTATCCTACGCACCACCCACTTCCCTCTGTTATGGAAACACTCCACTATTATCCTTTTCCCAAAACCAGGAAAACCTCTCAATAGCTCAACATCCTATAGACCAATCAGCCTACTCCCAATCCTTTCAAAAATTTTTGAAAAGATCCTTTTGAAACGAATCCTACCCATTATAGAATCCCAAAATATCCCTTCCCATCAGTTTGGTTTTCGCTCTCAACATTCTACTGTTCAACAAGGACTCCGAGTCGTTGATCATATTTCCTCAGCCCTAGAAAACAAGGAATACTGTTCGGGTGCCTTTCTGGACATTGCACAGGCATTTGACCGGGTATGGCACTCCGGACTGCTCTCCAAGCTTAAAATCCATTTACCTCAGTCCTTGTACCTAGTCCTCCGATCCTACCTCTCTGACCGCTCCTTTCGAGTTCGCTGTGGAACAGAATTTTCCAATATCTACTCCGTTAAAGCCGGTGTTCCCCAAGGCAGCGTCTTGGGTCCCGTGCTTTACATCCTCTTTACTGCTGACATCCCTGTTCATCCCGATACTTTTCTTGCAACATTCGCTGACGACACCGCAATCTTATCATCCAACTCTGATCCCGAAATAGCATCCTTAAATCTCCAAAGTCATCTCACCTTGATTGAGCACTGGTGTAATAACTGGCGCATTAAAGTTAATGAATCTAAATGCCAACACATTACTTTTACACTCCGACGCAATTCCTGTCCACCAGTACTCTTTAATTCCATCCAGCTTCCTTATTCAGACACAGTCCGGTATCTTGGCTTTCATTTAGACCGAAGACTAACTTGGAACCCGCATACTAGACTCAAAAGACAAGAACTCAACCGACGATACGGCCAACTATACCGACTACTAAGCAGAAAATCTAAACTTTCCATTGAAAACAAGCTACTGATCTACAAGACAATACTGAAACCTATTTGGACTTACGGACTAGAACTGTGGGGATCAGCAAAATTTTCTAACATCAAGCGCATCCAATCCTTCCAGTCTAAAGTCCTTCGAACAATAGTCGATGCTCCTTTCTATGTATCCAACAAAACCCTACATCATGACCTTAACATCCCATTTGTCCTAGACCTTATCCCAGAAAAGTTCTCCAAATTTCACCAGAACCTTACTTACCACCCAAATCCTCTTGCACAATCCCTATCAAGCATCTCCCATCCCTATAATCCTCCAAGAAGGTTGAAACGGCAGTGGCCTCGCGACCTTTTGTAAATTATATAAATTGGAGTTCTGGCAATGGCCAGATTCTTCACTCAAGACATGTGTGTATGTGGCTAAAGTACTCTCGACCAATCTCCGCTGGCTTTAGTACCAGTGACGCGGTTGGAAGAGTAGCGCAGGGTTCTCCTGGAGTTCCCTCGCCTGATTGTATATAGGTATGCATGTTATTTTTTTTTTTTTTCCTTAGTTTTAATTTTCTTATTTTTTAGGTTATTTTATTTTATTGTCTATTGTATATACTTTTGATTATTATTTTGTTCTATTTATTTTATTTTTTTGTACATATGGTGTGAATGTCATCCTACCTCACTATAACCAATGTCGAACAGACAGATTGTTATAATACTCAATAAAGAAATTAAAAAAAAAAAAAAAAAAAAAAGAAAATTCAAGTAACATTCAATGGTATCATATCTCCAAATAATAGTGCAGATTACTTCATTGAATGTAAAATTTTCGATTTATCAAAAAACAAAATTATGGAAATCGACTTAGAAAAATAAAACGTACTAAATGTTTAAAGTGATATATCTCTGCAAAAAATAGTCCGATTTCGATGATTTTTTTTCTTTTGTAGAAAATCAAGAAAGTTTTCAAATAAACACTGGTATTACCAACAAAAAATTGTACACTTTTTGAGTTATTCGCAAATAAAATACTGAATTCTTCATAGAAATTTATGCAGCTTGTTTTCGCGAAAGTATGTTATATATATAAATTATGAAGGTTTCAAGGGGAAGACTTTAGCCAAGTTTCATTGAAATCGTTGAACCCGTATTGGCGCTACAGTCTAAAGCGAATCACGTTTTTCGGCCGCCATTTTGAAAGAAAAGGTCTGATCATAATGAAACGTATATAAAAACACTTCTAAATATTATTGCGACGTTGTGTAAAAAATTTAAAAGAAATCGGTAGGGAACTTTCAGAGATTAGCCGTTTTGAACGAACTACCATTTATATTTTTATTTATATACTATTTCATATCTTTATTTATTGATAACACTAAAGCTCGTCAATAGCTATTAAACAAAAAAAGAAGGAAGAAAATCGGTTGAATAATATAGGAGTGAAAGGGGCTGAACCGTTTTGTGTTTGCCTATTTATATAATGATAATAAACATGCTGTATAATTTTATAATATTTATTTTAGAGTTATAAAATACCTTTTAACTAATAACCTTTTTTAAGACTAAGAGAACTAGTGATTTTATAACCTAAACTGGACCTCATAAACCCTAGGATGATGGCGCTCCACAACCTGGATAGATCGTTATCCAGACCCTTTGGAGCACTTCCCTCGGGTGCAGTATCAGTACCAGTACCTGTCCTGGCCGGTATAGCTCCATTTAAACAGTAGCCTATGTTCCCCATGAATAGTCATTACCCGCTCTCTGTCAGTAGCAAATAGTTAAACAAGGGCCTTTATCCTGTAGTCTCTTTATCATCCCTAGTGTCCCCAAAGTCGCAGGGTCTATAAGGGAAATTATTAAACGCTTACATTAATATAATAATACAAACTTTAATCAAACAGACCAAATACTAAGGGAACTAAAACAGAAATCTTTAATCCCCATCCCCACATATATTATTACAGTAAGGCTCGAAATCGGTTTTGTACCAACTATAAGCTCCTGTCATGCTCAAATACCATGAATGGGGTACCGTTGGATTCAGAATTTCACGGATTATCGAATCGTACTCTCCGCTTTTGCTTTTCTTTCTAAAATAAAAATAAAGTCGATAAATAAAGGCTTCAATACAGGAACAGTGGTAAGTCTGTAGTTAGATAAGGGACAAATTGGCTTTGAACATTTTGATGCGTAAACCAAGACTCGGATAGTTCTTTCAGAACTATCGGGCCCTGCGTTTTTAAGGCCCAAAACGTACTATCTTAAAGATAATGCAAGAAAAATGGTTCGCATCCACACAATCTTACGTTAATTATAGTACTGTCATTGAATAAATGTCTCATTTCGTCGACTTGAGATCCTTGTGATCGCGAGAGGAGTTTATATTATTTATCGATGGTGCTTTTGATCGGCAAGCCACATCATCGTTAATTCTTCACCAAATCTCAAGATTGAGCCACCGATTTCGAAGGTTTTCTTCATCTTCAAGGTCCATTCACCACGAAAATTCAGGTAAACAAGTTATGAAAGAAAACAAACTTTATTTTCGAATTACTTAAAAATTACACACTTTTTCCTTGGTTATGCCCATGATTATATAAAAGATTACTAAATTCCCTACAAAAGGAAAACAAAATTATCGAAATCGGACAATTTTTAGCAATGATACAGCATATTGAAATTTTGAAATTTATAAACATATTGGTTCCAAACATTAATGAAGATCTAAATAAATTTTTGTTTCCTTTATAGATTATATCTATGGATAAAGTAACAATTGATTTCTTTATCTTTTGGTACGTTGCATTATTTTATTTTATTTTTAATTAGCCATTTGATCACAATATGCTGTGCGAATTTTTTGCACTCCCCGCATATATTATTACAGTAAGGCTCGAAATCGGTTTTGTACCAAATATAAGCTCCTGTCATGATCAAATACCATGAATGGGGTACCAAAAAGTATCAAATTGGCTGTTATCATTAATATAATTCTCTGATACTAGGGTGTGAATGTGATCTCTGAACACTATTACAAAGGTCATCTGAGACAGATTGTACCAATATTCCTTGATAATCCAGTTCTGGAAATCCTTCGATATGATAACATAATCGAGAATCGCCGTACTGCCAGCAGCTCACTGCTTCAGGAGCCAACAGCAAGAGGCAGTATAAATATGACGTCATACCTAGACTGCCGGGCAGTGCCAACGAAATAGACTCATTTATATTCCAATTAAGCCTTGCTTAATTGCTAGAAGAAGTGGCGGTGGTCAGTACCATTGAAAGTACCCCTACCAGGTAAAAACAACGTAAAAACCACGTATAGTCAGAAAGGCGAAGTGGAAGATAAAATAATTTTTTTTTTATTATTCATTGATATTTACAACTGTATTATAAAAAAAATACAACTAATAAACCTGCACACAGTAATAATACAATCACATGAAAACGCTTGTTGAGAAACTACTCATTGGTAGCAACCTAATAATATATTTACATAAGTAGATCACGAGGCCATCTTATTTTCAGACGCCTCGGAGGGTTATCAGAGATCCAGGAAGAAGCAAGGTTTGAAACGAGAGGGTTCGGATGGTTCTGGAGTTTGTTATGGAAAGATAGGTATTGGACCAAATCGGAAACAAGAAGTACATTAAGGATGATTTTATTTGTGACAAAGTAAGGAGCATTGAGGACTTGAGGGCGAAGGTTTTTGGATTGTAGGGGTTGGATACGAGAGGAATTCGATGTGATAAAATAAATAAACAAAATAATTATAATATGAGCTGGAGAAGCGATTGCCTGATGGTTTAGATTCATTTATCCATATTTTTATCATTTCCGCTAGTTCTGCTTTTCCTCGCTTAATTGAGGAAGTTGCCATGACCGAGGGGATACCGATGAGACATCCACATCTTTGAACCCTCCAGATTATAAAACAGTATCTAATATCTTATTTCATCATTAATATCAGATTCTGAAATAATTTCGAAATATAAGGACTGGAGACGTTTTATAAAAATAATAAGGACGTCGTTAGTATGAGCTTTATGACAGAAGGATTCAAAATAATTTTAACGAGTCTCCTCTATCCTGCAAGAAGGAAGAAGGACCCAGAAGAGAATATTTCCTCAAAGATATTTACCAATTATCGAAAATTCTCTAAGGCACAATTTGAATGTTAAAGAATCGAAACCTATTTCATTTTTTTTTTTTATCCTCTTTACTGTTTTATTTTAATGTTTGTATAGAGGAAGAAACGAAGTGAACGAGTTTTAAATATTATTATTCACGTACCTTATCATTTAAAATATTATAAATATAGATATAGCGAAATATCCATAATTTGAAGAGTTGGTATCTTGATCAATCACCAGAATATTATGTTATAAATAGTTAATAACTCATTTCCCACGCTTCCTATACCTTTTAGAATGCCTTCACCCCCCTACTATTCCTGAGTATATTACCCCTATGGTCTTCTAATCACTCATGCAGTTACGTTCTTGAAGTCACACTCTTGCCAGAAGACCTGAAGTGGACTCTGGTAGTCAATCCATATATCCATAGTATATTTCAGTATGTAAGATCCCATTTGTAACTGACATTAAGAATACACAAGTTGTAGACCTGTACAACTTGCATTTGAGGCTGAGATATTTCCTTAGTCAAGTTTAAGAAAAAAAGCTAAATCTCCTATGTAAATATATTTCATAAGACTATTCAAATTTGGATTTGAAAAAAAATAATATAAATCTTTTTACAACATAACGCCTTTATATAGGACAATGAAATATAAGAAGTAGTAATATGTATTATTATTAAAATAGCATACCTTACTGCAACGTTATGATCTGAAACAAAAAATAAGAAATATGCTATTAATAAACTTGTTTTAAATAAATTTTATACTTGGAGAATTTTCCCATTCTTATAGTAGATATGAAATGTTGACTAATGATTACTAAATGTAAAGATCTCTACGATAAATAACTAATATATATATACATACATATATATATATATATATATATATATATATATATATATATATATATATATATATATATATATATATATATATATAATAATGGGATATTATTATATTATTAAATATGTTTGGGATGTTACAGCACCTTTTTCGTCAAAATCGGCTAACCGAAAGTGGCACTTTATATGATGGGCTAAACATATGTTTACGATTTTCTCGAAAAGGGCTCTAACGAATTTGATTATATTTACTATCATAAAATTAATCGGTTTTAAATGAAAAGTAGGATTTATTTGGATTGATGTAATCTAACAGGGATTAAATGGTTTATTTTCAATATTAGCTTCTCCTAAATAGTCGTAATTGAGGAACAAAAGGAATACGAGTTCACCCGAAAACTTAGAACACGCTTCCATACTTAACAGGAGCTTAATATAATACGGACTCCGACAATGATATGTATACGTATGTGGTCTTCATAAATGCTATAGTTAGTATTATTTAATATTTCATTGTACAGATTACAGTGATAATTTTTAATTTCACTTCCTATTTGTCTGAAAATACTTATTTATGCTAAGAGGGTGGTAAGTGAAAGTTGAATAATGCGCGCACTGCACCAGATTTTTTTTTCTTTTTATAGGATTTTATATAATCATGGAAAAGTCTGTAATTTTCGACTTATTCGCAAATAAAGTTGCTTTTGGTTTATAACTATTTTGTCTGACTTAATCGACTTTATTTATTTCAGGAAGAAAAACAAAAGCGAGGAGTACGATTCGCTTGACCCGTGAAATTCTTAATCCAACGGTACTCCATTGATGGTATTTGAGCATGATAGGAGCTTATATTTGGTACAAATCTTATTTCGAGCTGTGATAATATACGTGGGAATAAGGTTATGGTACAGCATTCTTTAAAACTAACTTTTATTTCTTTGCTTGCTCACTACCAAAGGTAGAGAAGCGTTGTATTCGTGCGAAAGGTTTACAAATTTTGTGCTCAGAATCGAAAATTTTCACTCGCGTTTTACGTTTCAGACTTCAAGCATCAAATTTGGTTCGGTATCTGTCTGTCTGTAGTCAAATCGATGTGACGGCCATATCACATAGTAGTGTTCATCCGATTTTCATGACATTTTCAGGCATTGTGCGGATTGGTGCTTAGATGGGTCCCATATCAATTTTATCAAATTCCATCCAGCACTTCCGCCTACGCACGCGCAAACACATTTTGTTAGATATACCAATATTTAAGAAAGGGCTGGTTCGATTTGGCTCAAAGCTAGATAAAAGATAAGTAACGGTGTAAAAATAATGTAATGTCAATTTTATTGAATTCTGTCCACTAATTTCTTTTATATATGAGCAAACGTCTTTACCTTGATACGTCTGTATCTCTAAAAAAAAAACGCATGTTTGATTTGGATCAAATTTGTAGGGTTGTTGGGAATCGGTAAACAGATAATCAAGAAGGTATGAATTTTATGAAATTCTATCCACTTCTCTTAGAAAAAATACTTTCGCTTTTGGGCCAACAAACGTATTATTTGACCCAAACATGGAGGAAATTTGAAGAATTTAATAGAAATTTCCTAATATGAATATCATTGAATTCTATTTAATAATTAAAATTAATATTAATAATTGTTAACAATATAATGGCAGTGAAATGTGAAAGGTACTGATCATATGGAGTGGGAGCTTAATAAAATTTTACGTTTTATTGAAAGAATTAATTTATACTGTCTTGTTTCGTCGATTCCGTACGTTACATAGATATGTAATTTTCAATAAATTTAAATTAATTTTTACTCTGAGTTTGTAAGAAAGGAAAATTTTGTTTATTTCTATTGCAGTTCAACTAGTATCGAGTCGTGGTTTCCAGTTTATGATGTTTTTTTTTTACATATATTTTATATTTCAGCTTAAATAGTTTTGTTCTGACTGTAGAAAGGTAGTGGTCTCGTTAACTAGGAAAAAGCAAAAAGTTTAGTTTTTCTTATTTCTCTTATGGAGTTTTTGTAACATCGATTTTACGAGTGAAAACATGACGATTTTGTACATATCACTACTGTTAGTGCAAAACGTCTTAAGCATTCTACTACGATGAAAAATAGCAGAGAGAAATAAATTATGAAATTATACTAATAAATCACAACGAAAGAATTAGTTTTTATGTTTTTCTGTAAAACACTCAATGTTTATAAACGACTATTTGCACTAACAGTAGAGATATTCATGTTCAGTAATCGATTTCTTTTTTTTTAATCCGGATTCGTCAAATATGCAATCTGCATTGCAGAACATTTTAGTATTCGCTGATGAACAAAACTCGTGGATATCAAACCCGTGTATGTTGAGGGATTACTGAAATTCCGGCTTCTTCCAGAGATTTTATTCTCATAAAAAAAATTTTAGAACTTGTAATATAGATATTTTTTAGCCAATGCAAACGTTGAGGAAGCTATACTGACCTTCCTTGGCAGACTTTTTTTTTTAATTAGCTAAGTGTTGGACAGTTTTGAGGATATGCAGTTAATTATCAAAGCATCGCTAACTATTTCAGCCCTTAAATGTTCACACTCTCCTGCCACGTAGGGTGTGGAAGTTGGGTATTTCAGTAGTTAGAACAAGTATTTAATAGTTAGGTAGCTCACCAAAACCCTGTGGGATGCCTTCATCAAAGGAATTTTAAGGAAAACTTGGGAAGTGGTCGATATTTAAGTAACTGTTGTTCAGAGAAAGTTCTTCATTATGAGATAATATGTTTATTGCATGCATCAAACTTACGTTTGATAAGTTTCAAAATATGAAAACATATTTTCATTATCCCTTAAATATTGGTAATGCCGGCGACGCGGTTGAGAGAGAAGCGCTGGGATCTCTTAGAGTCTCGCTTTGTCCTTCACACGTGGGGGAAAGGGCTGGACTCGGAGATCTCTTACCTAATTGTAAATATTGTATTTAAGTATGAATGTTTTTCTATTTATTTCTATTAGTTATAATTTATTTACGAATTTCTGTATTTCATTTAATTTTAACTCTAAGTTACATTTCCTTGGTTTATTGTAGTTTTTGCCTTTGTTATATAGATTCTTATATTTTTTATTTATTTATTTTTTATTTATTTATTTATTTTTTATTTTTTTTTTTATGTATTGTATATATGGTATGAATGTGCCTCACTCAGCCTTAGTACTCAGTGCCCTCAAGTGTGGCAAAATGTATTATTACTCAATAAACAGATTATTTGAAAAAAAAAAAAATTATCCATTAAATGATGAATTACTAAAAATCGTCATTTTTAACATTTTATTTTAAGAAATAAAAAGTGTGTTCATGCATCTATATTTATTACTAGGGGGGTAACTCCTGTTTGCCTAAAGGCGGACCAACCCCAGTTTTACAAATTATACAGCTGTTCATTTAATTTTACTACTTCCTGTTCGAATTGTAATTGTAATTTAAATGAAACTCAGATTGCATTATTTTTTATCTACATAAAATAAACTGAACACAACCAGAATTCGGACAAATGTTTTATTTTTAAAATATCGCACCTTGTAGTAATTTTAAACATTCTTATTGCCAATTGGTAACCATAATGTATATTCAACTTGTACAGTTTCTTCTCAGCCTATCGTCAATATGAGCTTTTATTTCTAATATTTTGTACATTATATTGTACCTCCTTTTCCATTTCATAATAATTATAGTTTATTTTACAATGTTATGAGACTATATATAATATAATAATTAATATATCGTATTCAAAGGGAAAATGTCTGGATAGAAAAATATCTGCTGTCTCCTTTGTAAAATCAATCTACCATTTTTGGTCTAAAATATTTATTTTGTATTGGGAGAACAGGAGGTTAGAGGAACTCAAAACGTATATAATTAAATTGGGATATTTTTAAATTATTATATCAAACTTTAAATAAGCAATTTCACTTTCGTACGACTTTTCGTTTTTGAGCTAGACTGTTAAAACACACACATTCGTAATTCGAAAATTTTCACGACCGCAATACTTTTACTATATATTACATATATATATATATATATATATATATATATATATATATATATATATATATATATATATATATATATATATATATATATATATATATATATATATAGGTAATTGAAAGTAAAAAGTATCAGATTACTTTAAGATGAAGCTATTCACGGAATTTTAGGCAGGTGTTAATAATTTTATAAAGAAATAGGAAGATCTGTAGGGAATATATTTATTACTGTAAACTTCCTATATGGGTAAGTATAAATACAAATACAATCTATCCGATCTTATATTCAATCTGTTAGGGGCATGAAGGTAGATATAGAATGTAGATTAGTTGTAGGTAGAAATCAATAGGCGACTACCTTTCATCATATATTCCTAGCGATATTGGACCCACGCAGAATTTTAGCCAATAACGCAAACGTTTACTTAGGTACGCCAATAAAGTTAATATGAAATGACCTCCGAAGTGAATCGCTTTATAAATCAGCAGATAGTGTCTGCAACTAGCTATCTTATATTTATAATAATCTAAATATTTATTATATATTTATATAGCATGATATCGCCATATTTCATTTTAATCATTTTTGAAATAAGGAGTTTTACTTGATAATACACATATTCCACAGGAAAAAGTCACCGTTCACTATCTTGGACTGACATTTGACCGAAAAATAACATTGGTCCCACATGTCACAAAAAAAAAAAAAAAAATTAATAGACTTTGACTTCTAAATTCACTCCTCAAGAAACATTCAAAAATAAAATTTAGATAGAAATTTAACGCTATTACACAAACAAAGCTACTCGGACTTGCGCATTATGGATATTTGGAGCACCTTAAATTTTTCTAGCAAAAACATTGAGGGAAATTACAAAACACCTTGGTACGTTAGCAACATAACCTTACACACTTGAGTTTCATATGCTGACTGTTAACGAACACAAGAGAACCATTACAAAAGATTCCATGATAGATTACAATAAAAAACTAACATACTAATAAATTATATGGTCACAGCATATATACTTAGTAACGTATGTAGATAGTTGAAAAGGAGCTGGTTGCTGGACCTGCTCGACTAACAATTAATGCAGATATGAGGCCGAGAAGAGACCCCTCATGCCTTGATATTTTTTAATGAACATCTAATCCAGTGATTTTAATTACCATTAGGACTGGTGTGAATAATAAATTACAAGTAATTCCTTTAAAAACATTATTTTTTTCTGATCCTCCATTTTATTTTTCAACAATTACATATATATATAATATGCCGAGTCGAAGTGGCTCTTCCCATCTTCCCGCCGCTTATACTTCCTTGGAAATTTCTTATACCAAACGATCAACTCCCAGCACCCTTCCTATATCTACTATCTCCTCCAGCCGAAACCCTTAGTCCACTCAATAAAAACGAGATCTCGTGATTCTGACCTCTGTATTCCATTCCACAGGACAAAAACCTATGAACGTTCCTTCTTACCCCGCTCCGTCTCCTACTGGAATTCTTTGCCACATAACATCCGTCATGCCTCTTCCCTGTCAACTTTCAAATACCTCCTTTTCCATTATCTCCTCACATCCCAAACAGAAGATTTACCACCATAAATTTCATTTTATGAACTGAATTTGCGTGAAGTAAATGGTGGTGCCTACTGTTTAAGTTTTAACATAAAACAGCAATGATCTTTGTCACCTAGTTTGACTATTATTTTTACTATTTATTCGTTTTTCTCTTCTCCTCAGGTTGTGCTTTTTCTTTCGGGTATATATGTTTATATTTTATATTTTTTGTCTTTCTGTGTGCCAATATGAGAATGTATGTATAAATAGTTCCTTTTATTTATTTTTTTTTCCATTACACGACAAATAATCCTAAGATTTTATTTTATCTTAGTGTCTGCATATTATTATATAAATCACTGTAATATTACATTGATTAATATTTTCTATTAGATAGCCTATTGTTTATAAATTGTGTAGTTATGTATATATAAATATGTAATTTCTCTTCTTTTTTTTTTCATCACAATTAAGTAATTTTGAGAAGATTTTATGTTCATTTGTATATATATTTTATTTTTTATTTTTTACTGGTTACATACTTTTTAAATAATTGATATAATATTAAAATTTTTATAAGTTAGTTTTTGGCTAGATTTGTACTTTACTTTGTATTAACTCATCATTGTTACTCTAAAGGGACTTAGTCCCAGAGTAAAGTTTAATTTTCTATTCTATTCTATAAGTACATACAATATAAGGGTGATTCTCAGATTATCGACAATTTTCATGATAAATTTTTAATAATTTTGACGGCAATTAAATAAATTTTTTTAAATACCTACACTTTCTATAGCCGCTCAGCTTTATCTGAGCATATGGCCAAGATCAAAAGTGATTTTTTCTCGGTAATTTGGTTGTGGGAATGAAAAGAATTTTCACCTTGTTAAAAACATTAAAAGAGAGAGAAAAGCCACTAAGAGAAAGCCAAGATACCGGAGTGTGAGAATGGATTTTTTTTTTTTTTTTTTTAAATTAGATATATTTTCTGACTTAACGAAACCTGTTGAACCAAGTACTCACTTAATTGTAAACGAGACAAACATATTTTTAAATTTCCTAAAGAGTGCCGAAAAATTTCACGGAAACTTTATCAAATGATAAATAAATATTACATTACTATAATAGTATGTAGAATGTAAAGTGAAGGCTGTCCGATATCAGCTATTACCAAAGAAAGTTAGGACTTGAGACTAACTTAAGCGACTGTGGAAGAGGATATTAGATATTGGACTCTGTGACTTGGACTTAACTGCGAGGGCTAAGTGTGGCTTAGTTAAGCCCTTCTTGGGGGGGAGGGGGCTCTCATGAATTTGCATATCTTATTAACAAGGAGGTAAGGGAAAATGGTACGGTATCGAATTTCCGCGTGGCACTTAGCCCTAAACGTCTCAAATTTACTACAAAGAAATGAACGAATGGAAAAATGTTTTTATCCACGGAAGAAATACTCTACGAATAATAACATTGTTTGCTTTTAAAGGACGGTATCGAGAATTTGAAATACATAATAATCCGAACAAGAAAGAAAAATAAAATAAAATTGACAGATGTGAGACGGAATAGCTTTGTTTCATAGCACATCTTTGCGTGGTAAAGTCAAAATCGTATTGTGGTGTCTCTAAAAAGAAATTAAAGCTAGGCGGTCATCCAGAAGTTGAGGAATGTCTTTACATGTAGTTTTTATAACAGATATTACGAGATTATTCAATATATAGTGAGCTGAAAAGGCAAAGTTTTTCTTAAATACTTTTTATAAGAACGATTATAAAGCAGATGTAAATGCCCACCTACAAAAACTTCAAACGTTCCAATCAAAATTATTGCGACTCATAATAAAAGCACCTTGGTACGTGACTAACAAAACTCTACATACTGACCTCCACTTTCCAACAGTTGACCAACATATAACGACCCTATATCAACGATTTTACACAAATTTAAATGGACATAATAACAGACTTATAAGATACATGGCTGACATACCTCAGAACATGAGCAGGAGACTAAAAAGGCGTTGGATGAGGGATCTCCTTCCTTAGACAACATAAGTAATTGGAACAAGTTAGGGAAGAGTTACTGCTGAGTACTTTCCTTCCCTATGCCTGTCATGTCATTATATCATTATCGCCATCACATTTGCTGATTGTCAAATTATTGTTGACAGGCGCAAATACATATTTTGTAGACAAAAAAAAAAATGTCAGTAAAATGCTATGTATTGAACATAGCAAGTAATATTATTAAATTAATATGAACACATCTAAGTAGAGAGGGCTACGAAGACGTTTTCTTAGAGTAACTGGTAACTAGTAACGGGTTAAATAACTGGTTCCCTTTAGGGTGTGGTGAGTTAAAATAATTTTTACATCCACTGAAGTTAAAAACCAATCAAAACCATCCTTGCCTACCCTGAATATTTGTATAAAATCTCGTAGATGAAAAAGCTCGAGGACTTATGCCTTTTACCGACCAGTGGGAACTGGTTTGTTCCTTAGGAAAAGAGAAACGATCATGTATCCTGTTGAAGTGAATACTTCTTTAGGCTCATTTTGTACTTTCTTTGTGTAAAGTGAACTAGATTGAGCCTACTAGATTGCGTAATGTCGGCTGAATTAATTCTAGTGTTTTTGAATATGGATTAAGGTATCTCAAAAACAAAAAAATGGATTTCTTTTTGGCAATAATGAAACTACCGATAACAGAAACATGTGGTCAATTAATTTCAATAAAATGGCTATTAATTTGAAACTTAAATTTTTAACACCAATTCATATATCAGGTATCGCAATTTGGAATTACAAATAAAGTGCAGAACTTAGTTAGCTGGGGTAAATTGAAGTTTACATTTAAATTCACTTATTCGATTAATTTATTGAATTGATTGTTATATATTTTTATTTACTTATGTACTATACTATTCAAATTTGTTGACATTATTTTACAATAATCTCTGCATATCAGTGAAAATTTTACCAAACTGTATTTTGAAAATGGAACATTCAGTAGATGTAATTTATTACTGCTAGCTGAGGACAAACTCTCATGGCATTAACATTAATTTAAATCTAAAGTTTGCTTTATCTCTCTAATTTTATTTAAAAACAATTTTATATATTAAAAGATTACAATATAAAAGCCAGTATCGCTTCAGTGTCAAATTTCTTGTATGGCGACTGTCACCAGGGTGAACTAGTCATTTGGAGCTAAATGCAATTGTAGAGAGAAATGCTTCTATTCAAATTTATCATTTGAAATCATATAAATCCAAAAAAAAAAGGGAGAAGCGAGAAAAATATTTAGCATTTTATCTTCATTATAATGTGATATAATTCGAAATTGTATCTTAACTCGACGTCATGTCAGAGAGACGAGAAGGAAAAATAGTGTGGAAAACAAAAGGATAACAATTTTTATTGAAGATATGGATCAAAATATCCCAGAAATTAAAAATCGGATCTGCATACTATAAGCTATGGAAATATTCAGCATTTCATCTTCATTGTAATGAGTAATTACTTATAATTTATATTTCATACTATTAACGCCATTTTGATTTTTTCACCTGTATCGTGTGGTCTAAACTACGCACCTTAGTTTTTTTTGTGTTTTTGAAATTTTTAAAAATTGAAATTTCTTTTTGGGTTTACTATAGTACTGTTATGAGTTACAATTTTAATAACTAATAAAGATTGAATCCTATTCGGTATCTATAATTAATTGGTGCCATGTTCATTTCCTCATTCGACAGCCTTCCCATTTACAGATCAATACGATTCATAGAAGAGTGAGTACATGGAATAGGTTTGAAAGGGCGAGATATTGGCGATAAGCCCTGATACATAACCTGCTGGTCAAACACAGCTCCTCCAGATGTCGCTGATTGCAGAATCAAACATGTCAACGTTTGCTCTCTGTGTAGCCGCAGGTCTTCATGGCTGATTAATTCCCTCTCCATGGTACACCATATTCGCTATATCGGTCTGCAAATAGTGCTTTCTCTCTTCAACTTGGACAAAAGTCTTATGTATCTTCTTGATAAGAAATAGTCTTAGGAAGTTGAAATAGAATTTTTTATTTAATTTTTAATTATCGACTGGGTTTAGCCCCAGTGACACAGTTGAGAGAGAACTGAAGAGATATTCTGGAGTCATGCTTTTCCCTCCACAGTTGGAGGGACAAGTCTGGTTTGTTGTTCTCTCGCCAGATTGTAAATATTGTATATATGCGTTCTTTTTATTCATTTATTTTTAGGTTATTTTATTCTTATTTATTGTATATATATATTAATAATTTATTTTATATATTGTTCATAGAGTGTAAATGTGATCTGTGAACACTATTATAAATGTCCTTGAGACAAATTGTAATATTTTTCAATAAATAAGCTAAAAAAAAAATAATAACTTCGATGATCGTACTCTCCTAGCAGAAACTAATTTACAATCATATAAATTATTACAAATTAAATAAAAAGCTCGATTTCAACTTCCTAAGACTATTTCTTTTTAAGAAGATATTTAACAGCGTTTACAAAAACAAATGACCACTTTATCAAATTCAAGATTTCAAAGGACTGCAAATTACTTTAATCCTATTTAATATTTACTAATACTTAACAATCCCTTTAGAGCATTCTCTAAGCTTGCTTAATCCCATTCGACTTCTTTAAAAAAGCCTCAGTATAGTTATTTGTTTCAAAGAAGTAACATGGCAGCATCCTACGTAAATTTCTTAATTTTAAAGCATTACTAGAAAAAAAAAATTTCACAGCCGCTGAGGCAACTCGTGAAATTATTAAAAATGAAGGGGAAGGTGTCCTCGACCAGCGCACTGCTCGGCGTTGGAAAAAAAGAACGGCTCCGGACGACCATTAATGGATATTGATGAGGATCTGCAGAAAGCTGCCTAAAGACTCTGTTAGTCACCATCTACTCTCCATGGGGATAGTGAAAAAAAAAACAGTAGATTGGTTCCTCACGAACTTACTAGCAATCAGCTAAGAGGTTAGAAATTTTTGGAAATTTATTGAAGAACCCTTTTGATATGAGACACATGCCGAATCCAACATATAATCCAGTTATCGCACCATCGGATTACTACTTTTTTTTAGATCCATGTCGAAGTTTCTTCAAGAGAAAAAAAACACTGTAAATTATTTCACAGTGGTTTATTATTTCTGAACAATTATACATCTAAAGTAACATTACCTTCCTAGTGACAAAGAAAAAGAAATAAAAGGTGATTCCAATTATTTGGACTAAACAATTTTTTTTAATCATTAGTAATATGCTAAAAAAAGTAGCATTACTTCAGTAACACATTCAAAAATTAAAAACAAAACAAAGGATACAACCTTTGCAGTATAACATATAAAAAACATCTAGAGACCATATCTTTGCTCTTAATTGTCCGATTATAACGATTTTTTTTTTTTTTTTAAATACCCATAATAATACCCATTATTAAGTTATTCGGAATCTAATTTTCCCATCCCTCGTAACTTTTTTTTCTAGCTTCCTTACCTTTAAGTATGTTATATATATATATATATATATATATATATATATATATATATATATATTATATATATATATATATATATATATATATATATATATATATATATCACTATATATATATATATAGTGAAGTTTCTACTTTTTTTTTCTTAATTTATTGCCCACTTGACTATTTTTTTTTTTTTACAGTTGAAAATGGTTTATAAAAATATAAACAAGGGGTATGAAAAACTATTTACTTTTAATGAAAATCAGGGATTTTCCATGGTTATGAGGCCTATGTAAGTTAAGTTAAACCTCTTCTGTATTCCCAAGAGTTTTTTTACTCTGATGGATTTTATAAATTTTCTTACTATGTAAGAATATCCAGAGTATCCTAGTGTTTGTTTGTTTAGGCTTTAAGGCGTAAAACCCTAGAGTCATCAACACCTGTGAGTCGATTATATTTGTAAACTCTTTAGAGGAGAGTTAATAATTAACAATAGATATAGTAATAAATAAAAAGAAATTTAGAAACATATAAAAGATCAAATATATTAAAATAAATATTAAAAAAGAAAAGACAATAAAATTAAAATTATATTTATTTCTATATTTTATTCAACAGTCTATGTATTTTAAGAAATTGTATCACTGTTTTTATATTTGATTCGTTGTTGCTTAATACCGCTGATATATCCGGTTTTAGAAACAATCGATCAAGGCTTGAAGTATAATAAGTGCGTTATTGGATAATATGGTTGACTGTGAGAAGGCTATTGGAATGCTGACAATTTGGTGGTGGCTGCTTAGTGATGAGATGTACGTGAGTTATGTTCGTGTGTCCTATTCTTAACCTGGCCACGGCGGTATCCTGGGTATTTCACAAGAATCTTACATGAAATATAGATATAATAGGATATAAAAAAAAAAAACTGTTTTTCAACCAAATATTTGTATTATTATTTCTTGGATATAAAATACAATTAATACTCAAAGTATAGTCCGTTGTTATCTACCGTCATTAACCGCCTGCTAGCCAATTGCTCGATCCCTCGATGTTACCATTCTTTGGGATAACTGTCAAATAACTCTTGGACCGCAATTTCAACTTCAATAAAATTATCAATTTTAGTTTATTATTTTCAATAATGAACCATTGTGATCGTACAAAAAATTCAAAAACTTCACCCCTCTCAAAATTTGAGGTTTTACGTTTCGCGGTACGCATAATTCGAAAAACGAATAATAATTTTTTTATCCGTCCTCCGTCCGAGCATTTTCTCCGAAACTACTGGACCGATTTTTTCCAAATTTGGATTTAAAATTAGAGGTAACCCGAGGATGACCCTTCTTCATCAACATTTCTATCCGCCTTTTCCTTTCAAATTTGAAAAACCTGCGTTGCTATAGAGTGTAGCGCCTAAACGAATGTACCGATGAAAGTTCGCTAAAGTCTTCTTCTCGATGCTTTTTAAATATATATATATTTTTATTGTTATATATATGATATATATATATATCCCTTTTATTGTTTATATTTTTATAAACCATTTTCAACTGTAAAAAAAAAAAAAATAGTCAAGTGGGCAATAAATTAAGAAAAAAAAAGTAGAAACTTCACTATTTATTTATATATAAAAAAAAACTTTAACTGTTGTGTATATTCGTCAGTTATTTTTCCATTTTTCTTACGCCCTCATACCAGTTTCTCTTCGGGCTACCTTTCTTCTGTCTTCTTTCTGGTTTCCAATTCCAAATTCGCTTAGGCCATGTTCCCTCTTCACATACCTATACCACTTCAGCCTCATAGTTTCAATGGTGGGGAGGATGTTCTCAAACTTGTTTCCTTTTTTTACAATTTGGAACATTTAGACTGCGAGAAATACCACATAATAGCCTCCAATAGTCCATTACTATGGTTAGTAATCTTTTTGAATAAAAAAATAAAAACCTGTACCACTACAACCCATGATGGGCCTTGGATTTACTACTATTTAGGAAAAGTACTATTTCAAGGCCAACGATTGTGCAGGGAGCGGATCGGGCCAGGATCAAGCTCAACCGCCAGGTTTCCCCCCCCCCCTCAATCATTTATTTAATTAAGGGTACCCACGTTATATAGGCTGGGTGTGCCCCCAAGAGGGTCACCACGGCCAATGAAACAGAATAAATAATTTTTCTGCTATGAGCCTTGATTCGAACGTGGAACCTTGAGCATTGGAGGCTTGGTGCCTTACCACTGGGTTACCCCGCTCCCTTTATCTTAACTCTAACTGTTGATAACTGAAAATTTAGTTTTTATAACTTAATCTTTTGCTTTCAGGATACTTAGATCAGAGCTCTATCCAAATTAGAGTTTCTCTTTTGTTTTTTTCCTACCATAACTTCCTTTAAATTACAATGCTATTACAATTACAGTAGCTACTATACGACAACCTTCAGTATAGCTGTAATAAAAGTGTAATAACAAGAGATGGCAGAGCTATCTAGCAGTTCCTCAGCTAACAGCTAAAAGCCAGTTTATCGCCTCATAAACTGACAATCTCATTCTAGGTTTTTTTTGTTTTGTTTATTTTATATCTTCACAACATTTCATTATTTTATATTACTAACTAAGCAGACAGGTAAGTGAATTCATACTTACAATCTAAAGTTATCCAATTCTAGAATAACAATAAACAGTACAATATCCCCACATATATTATTACAATAAGGCTAGAAATCGGTTTTGTACCAAATATAAGCTCCTGTCATGCTCAAATAACATGAATGGGGTACCGTTGGATTCAGAATTTCATGGGGGATTAGCGAATCATATTCTCCAGTTTTGTTTTTCTTTCTAAAATAAATAGAAAGTCGATACAAGCATTTTGCTAGGCTTCAATACTGGAACGGTGGTAGGTCTGTAGATCGATGAGGGACAAATTGGACCTTGAAGATTTTGATGCGTACAACAAGACACGGATAGTTCCTCCGGAACTATCGGATCCTGCGTTTTTAAGCCGAAAAACGTACTATTTTCGAGATAATGTTATGGGATTCGCATCCACACAACATTACATTAATTGTAGTACTGTCATTGAATACATGTCTCATTTCGTCGACTTAAGGCATTACAATCGAGAGAGGAGGAGTTTATATTATTTATCGATAGTGTTTTTGATCGACAAGCCATATCATCGTTAATTCTTCACCAATTCTCAAGATTGAGCCACCAATTTCGAAGGCTTCCTTCTCCTTCAGACGTGATAAAAAAGTTATTCCCATGATTATATAGAACTATACTAAATTTTCTACAAAAGGGTAAAAACACCATTGAAATCGGACAATATTTCGCAAAGATACAGCTTATTGAATTTTTAAATTTGTTGGTTCCAAATAAAAATGAAGATTTAAATTAATTTTCTTTCCTTTATCGATTATATTTATCGATAAAGTAACAATTGATTCCTTTATCTTTTGATTTTCTCATTAATTTGGCATTTGATAACAATATGCTGTGCGAATTTTTTTTCGGCGAATTTATGACGGGCCTAATAGTACCATATAAGTCACTAATTTTCAAAATGAACCTAAATAAATTTTTATCGAAATTAAATAAGTATTTCTATGTAAAAACATACAAGGAATCCGATAGTGCAAATATTGTTTTTCAATAACGAAAATAAATAAATACCGTAATAAGTACCGTGTAAATACCGTTTAGATATAATTTAAAAAAAAAAAAAATATATATATATATATATATATATATATATATATATATAATATATATATATATATATATATATATATATATATATATATATATATAATTTCTAGACAGTATTTACAACTGTATTAAAGAAATACATTTAGTAAATTTGAACATGTGGATATATTGCGAAAATACTTGTTGAGATACTACCCAATGGCAACACTCTAATGATATGTCTATATTAGGAGATCACGGGACCGTCTTCTTTTCAGACGCCTCGGAGGATTATCAAGAATTGAAGAAGAGGCGAGGTTAGAAACTAGAGGGTTGGGATGATTCAGAAGTTTGTTATGGAAGGATAGGTATCTGGATTGGGCCAGATCTGAAACATTAAGGTCATTATGGATGGTTTTATTAATAACAAAGTAGGGGGCATTGAGGACTTTTCGAAGGAATTTGGATTGTAAGGATTGGATACGAGAGGAATTCGATGGTTTAGTGGAGCCCCATAGCTCAACTCCGTAAGTCCAAATAGGCCTTATTATAGTCATGTATATGAGTCTTTTGTAATTAATTGGAAGTTTAGAGCGTTTGTCTAGTAAGTGCTGAAGTAATCGGAAACGTCGAGCGGTTTAGTCTGGTATGGAGAATAAATAATGAAAAAATTATAATGTGAGCTTTAGACCACACGATATAAGTAAAAACATCTTAGATTAATAATAGATTAATAATTAAGGCGAGATTAATAATGTGGAATATAAATTATAAATAATAACCCATTATAAAGAGGGCCAAATGCTGAATATTAGTCACGCTTACGGTATGCAGGTCCGATTTTTAGCTTCTGAGATATTTTTATCTGTTAACGCCGTTTTCAACCATTTTTTTCCATTTTCGCCTCTGACACGGTGCCGCTTTAAGATAAAATTTTGAATAATATCAAATTATAAAGAACGTGAAATACTAAACATTTCTCTCACTTATAGTATGCAGATCCGAATTTAAATTGAAATGTCTTAATCCATATGCAAAAACACTTCAATTAATTGACTCCAGCCGACTTTACCCGAGCGTTACACATCGAAATCTGACGGCACAATCAAATTCACTCTCCTCAAAATAAGTAAAAAAAACAAGCCTTCAAAAGTTTAAAAACAAGTTTTCAGTTCAAAAGTTTTTTTTTTGCCGAAACCAACTTTTTTTATAAAGGAATGTCATGACATTTGCATTTCACAATTATTTTTTAAAAAATCATCAACACTTTTTTAAACCGGTTTATTCAAATGTATATTCATTTTATTGTCCCACAATTGTATAATAAAATTAATTTTTTATAGTCTAATTTTAATAAATTTATCTTCCCGAATCATACACCAAACTTTCTCTGCAATACAAACACCGATCAACATATGTTTTTCCTTTAAAACGAGCCTTAAAATTTATTTATTTCCAAAAATAACTCTTTTTTTAATTACTTCTGGAATAGTCAGTGATTTGCAGAAATATAATCTACAAATAAAGAATTTCTCAATTTATTTGTTAAAAAATGTTGGTTTTGATATTATAGTTGGAATAGAAAATACATTTTTTCGCGTTTAATGAAAAATTTATAAGAGCTATAAGGTTTCACTTTGGAAAAAAAAGAATCAATTCATTAACCATCCTTCACCTTCCTTCAATTCCCCACTAATTTTCAATAGTAAAATTCCTCCATCTACGACCAATACACTACATTTCATTCTTCAACTCAAAATCATTTTAATCCATTGTTTCTATAAATTTCTTGCTCTATGTAACCTCATCAAAAAAGAGACCTACAGATTCAAAAATAACAAAATAAAAGTATTCCAAAAGAATTCGCAGAAAATAATAAATAAATCAAGTATTTTTTTTAAAATAGAAAATTGTACTGTAAACTCTTTATTTTTTTTTATTTTTTCTAGTCTGTAAAACCAATTAGTTTTGATAAAATTTCTGTTTTTTTCGTCTTTGATCAACCCATCAGGCATATTTATAAATAATTAATAAATCTTAAAAAACTAACTAAAGAAAAAACTCTTAAATTAAAATAGGCTTTGAAAGAAGCTCTAGTGGCGTGGCAGAGATGCTAAGAACCCTCTCCCCCTCCCCCCCCACCAATATAGACGGCACTTGTTGCAGAAAATTCATCAGCAATCAAACAACATAAAAGCCCCACCCCCTGGCTCCCATCAAACCCTTCCACTATCCCTTTATTTTTTAAAAATAACATCCTTTTAAGGACTTCCTATTACGATATTAATTTATTTTATTCCTTAAAAACACATGTCAATGATAATAACTTCGATTGAGAAAATTAGGGAAATCGAATTATTATTTTATTAAGAAAATTATTATACAATGGATTATGAGATGTGTAAAAATGTTTTATCCTTCACATGTTTTCTTTTTGTTGTTTTCTTAATTTTTTTTTGTAAGTGAATATTTTTTATAATATATAAATATACATATATTGCAGGAAGCAAATCAACTGTTCTACATATCATGGGTGATAAATATTCAGGACCCAGTCATTATAAAGTTTTTATTAGTGCTGACGTTTCAGCCCAAACATGTGGTTCATCATCAGGGCGTGGTTCGAGCAATGAAGGTATTCAAGTACCTGGTATGAGTACTTGAATACTTTCGTTGCTAGAAACACGCCCAAATGATGAACCACATGTTTGGGTTGAAACATCGGCACTAATAAAAACTTTAAAATGATAATTAATTTGAAAAAAACTTCATAACCATCCCAACCCTCTTGTCTCTAACCTTGCTTCCTATTCGAACCCTCCGAGGCGTCAGAAAAGAAGATGGCCACGTGATCTTCTAATATAGACATATTATTAGAGTGCTACCAATGGGTAGTTTCTCAACATGTGTTCCATGTCTTTATACCAATGTGCAAATTTACTAGATGCATTTTTTTGTATACAGTTGTAAATATCATTTAAAATAAATAAATAAATAAAAATTTGAAAAAAAAAATGCTACAGATTATATCATAATGGTTTCATATTTCCAAACGATTCCAACACTTTTTTTTACCTCTAGCACGAATGCAATGCTTCCCTACCTTCGGTGGTGAGGAAGCAAAAGAAAATTAAGACAGAATAGTAAAAAAAAAATAGCCCGTTAAAACGAACTCTTTATATATCTGAACACCGGATGTAAATGAAACCATTTTCGTATTTGTTCAAGAGAGCCAATGTTCCATGACTTCGAGGTTTTAAGATTTGTTTCTAAGTTACTAAATTATTTAATGAAAAAAGGACATAGTGCCTCTGGGCACAGATATTATTACAAGCTGTATCAGAGCATGAACCCTAACCAAAGGTAGAGCTCAATTATAGTACGGTATTAAGCGGCTTTGTGGCTGGGAGGGGATGAGAGCGACCTTGTATAGAGGAGCTATTGTTGTAGGCCAATAGGATAATTACATCTCATATATCCACCAATCAGATGATGACAGCCACGCCTATCCTATATTACATTGGCTAATTAGATTAACCAACTCTCTTCCTTCGATACCTGTCTCGTCTAAAAGGATAGTTTCAATGCCTTCTATTTTGTTGTGCGTCAACAATACCTCCTATGAAAAATGATAAAATAAGTTTTTTATTGTTTGAATTATATAACATTTTGTAATATTGATTCATTAAGATAGCAATACTAAATATATTTATAATATATATAACAACTTAAATATAGGCATACTTATGTACAATATTATCAGGAGAACTAAGAGACAATGTTTTCTCCATAGATGTTGAAAGAAAACCATTAGTATTAGTGACCAGTGGAAGCTAAGCATAGACGCTTTAGCCAAAAACGTACACACCTGAGAGGAGAATTTGACCATCAACGAAACACCAATACATACTTATTTACAAAAGGTCTCGAGGCCACTGTCGCTTCGACCTATGAGAAGAATTATGGCGATGGATTAGGGATTGTGCGATGGTTTTTCTTTTTCATCTTGGCATTACAGAGCATACGGACCTTTCGTCGGCTTAACAAGACTACACTATAAAAATATATATATATTATATATATATATATATATATATATATATATATATATATATATATATTACGGTATACCCCAGAATATATCAACATCCCTGGGAAATGAAGAGGAAATCCTTAACAAAGTTTTGAAGTTCCTGGACATTGAAAAAATTATAAAACACATATGACAAGTTTATAACTAATAATCATTTTGCAGATTTATTTATTTATTTCTTATTTTAAAAGTTCATTGACTTATTAATTTCAATTCATTTTTTGTTTTTTAGTTTATTCATTTATCTATGCCAACTTATTATCTATAAGTATCTATTATTATCATTATTTATTAATTTTATTATATTAATTCTTTTTGTAACTTTTTTTTTAAAACCATCCCCCTGAACAGTGTAAACGTAATGTTATTTAGTTGATCGGGCACTGATGACCGGGAAGTTTTACTAGACATCGAAACAAACAAACAATATATATACTACACACATTAAACACATTTTGAGAAAATTTCGACTAACTGTATTTTATTTTTAATCTATAATTGTTTAGCATGCATGAAGTACCTATAATATGCCCAATAACACCAGTAGAGGTGTATAACACCAGCTCAAAAGAAGCTGGATGAGGGATCTCCTCCACAAACTATAAATATTAAAGGTGATCAATATTCAGGACGCAGTCTTTTTTAAAAAAAAAAATTTATTTTTGCCAATGTTTCAACCCAAACATGTGGGTCATCTTCAGGGCTGAAAATGTTTTTTTTTAATTACAATCATTCCAATTTTTAGTATATGTACCGCCGAAGCGAAGGTTTAGTATACCTTTACACTCCGACGCAGCTCCTGTCCACCAGTACACTTTAATTCCACCCAGCTTCCTTACTCAGACACAGTCCGGTATCTTGCCTTTCATTTAGACCGAAGACTAACGTGGAACCCACATATTAGACTCAAAAGACAAGAATTCAACCGACGATACGGCCAGCTATACAGACTACTAAACAGAAAATCCAAACTTTCTATTGAAAACAAATTACTTATCTACAAGACAATACTGAAACCTATATGGACATACGGACTTGAACTGTGGGGGACAGCAAAAGCTTCTAACATCAAACGTATTCAATCCTTTCAATCTAAAGTTCTTCGAACAATAGTTGATGCTCCGTTCTATGTAAATAACAAAATCCTACACCATGACCTTAATATCCCATTTGTCCTAGACCTTATTCCAGAAAAATTCTCCAAATTTCACCAGAACCTTACCTATCATCCAAATCCCCTTGCACAATCTCTATCCAGCACCACCCATCCTTACAATCCTCCTCGAAGGTTGAAGCGGCAGTGGCCCAGATACCTTTTGTAAATAAGCATCTATTGGAGTTTTGGCAACGGCCAGATCCTCCACTCAAGCCCGAGTGTGTATAATTAGGTTAGTTCTTTTGTTTATATACATTCATTTTATTTTATTGTATTTATTTTTATTTTATTTTATTGTATTTATTATTATTAAGTTTCTGTATTATTTTTTTTTTTTTATTATAAATAGAGTGTGAGTGTGCTTTCTCTGATCACTATTATAAATGTCCTTGATGTGACAGAATGTAATATTTCTAAATAAACAAATATAAATAAAAAAAAAAAATTACAATCAGAGATATAATAGTATACGACCGCTAACTATAAATAATAAACTATAGTGATTGATGGCACATGAATCTTAACTAATATTGTAATACACATATTAAAATAGTTATACAAACTAAAAACAAAAAATAATGTATATAATCCATTTATATAAATTTGTAATATTTTCTCTTACTAACCGTGGTTTGAGCACTGAGGGTGTTCAAGTACTGACACATGTTTGGTAGGTGAGTAAAAAGGTCAGGGATGGAAGATTTCCCTTATTATTTATAATTAGCGGTCGTATACTATTATATCTCTGATTGTAATTTAAAAAAAAAAACACTTTCAGCCCTGAAGATGACCCACATGTTTGGGTTGAAACGTTGGTAAAAATAATTTTTTTTTTTTAAAAAGACTGCGTCCTGAATATTCATCACCCATGATATGTAGAACAGTCGAATAACTTCCTTCAAGTATAAATATTAAAGTCAAGCCAGGAAGGGAGACCGCTGAGCACTCCTCTCCTTCAGGTCAACCAAGTAGTTAGTGTTGCTCAAAATTGGTCGTCAAACTGTTGCAAGACCAAAACCAGTACTACTAAAAAAACCAACGTTTTTTGAATAAAAATTAAGGGAACATTAATACTCGACAATCTTAGTTACTATATGTTAATAATTCGTATAACCCATATACTTTTGCTTTAACTCACACACTTAACTACTCTATTTTCATAAGGGCTTAGTTAGGTTTCTCCTATCTAAAAGATTACAGTAATATCTCTATAATAATAAGCTAATAAGTAACTGCAATGCTGTTGTGAGACTCTTGCGCAAGACCAAGACTCATCTCGGACCCGCATTTAGGCAACACTACCAATGACTTATTCGGAATTCTAGTTCCTTAGAGCACACCCGCTGGTTGTTGCTAATTCTAATTGAAATTAAAAAAAAAAAAAATGTCCGCTATAAATTTGAAATATTTCCATGGTTTATAACGAATAATAAAAAACAAAACAAATACAGCTATTATCACTTCTGATCAGGTGGTTTCATTATATTTAGTTTTTGTACAATTTTCAATTTTATCGATTTTTGATAAAAGATACCACACTAATTTCAATCATAATTGTCAGATTGTTGATTAAATACGAGCTGAGAGCTGAAATCTGAGTTGAGAGCGAATAGAGCCCTCAAATTCTCAGTAATTGCAAATCCTCAGTTAAGAACCGTATAATACAATCACTACTCGTTTATATGGAATTTATAATTTAATTATTTAAACAGAATTCTGGAAACCTTGCAGTTTAATTTGCATCGTAATTATATTTTAATTAGTAATCGTATATCACCTCATTGAGGTATCAAATACCTCGATTCCATATTAACCTCAATGTATGACAAACAGCGTATAACTAGCGCAAACAGACTTTTTTTCTCCCTTTCAAATGGATTGAAATCCAAAATAAAATAAACATCTCAGTATGCAATCCTATGATAAAGCGAGTTCTAATATATGGCTGTGAGAACTAGAAAATGACAAGCCCATAAAAAAAAAAAAATGAAAAAAAAAAACTCTGCAAGTTAACCATAGCTATCTGGGATGAGAGTACTAATACATGGAGAAGAAAGACCAATAAAGAGTCCCTTACAGAAACTGGTCAATCAATATCCCATGATATGAAGGCACGGATGTGAAGATGGGCGGGGCATGTAGCTCGTAGCAATCTATCTGGAAGCCTCTTCAGGATAATGAATGCCTAAATAGAAGGCAATAGACCACGTGGAAGGCCAAACAGCAGATGGATAGAGAGAATCAACAAATATGCAATAGAGCTTCGTGCCGATAACTCGGAAAGAAATATCCCAAGACAGGCAGAGATGGAGCAGGCTCGTTAAGGCGACAAAAGATCCAGAAGGTATGTAATGCTAACAGAAAAAATGTATATGAATTCGCTATGTTTGTGATTTACTCTTCGAAAAAACACCTGTCCTCCAGTTTATATTGACAACAATCAAATTCCTCAAACGGACACGGTACTTTACCTTGGACTCACCTTCGACAGAAGGATGACATGGGGCCCACATGTTAAAATGAAACGTATGACACTTAACAAACGACTCAAACAACTTTACTCTCTTTTTGCTAAATCTTCAAAACTAAAACTAAAACAGAAACTGAATACATATACATACTTACTTAAGCCCATATGGACATAATAATAAATAAATAATAATAATAAGGCTTAGCGAACCCGAAGGTTCGATGCCGACACCACCAATCGCTTGTTACACACCTCCTTCCACCGTTCGCCGTCCAAACCCAGTCCCTTCAGATCGGCTTTAATGCAATCTTCCCAGCTTCGCTTCGGTCTTCCCCTCGGACGCTTACCATTCGGCACAGCAAATATTAACCTTTTAGGAATTCTCTCGTTACTAAACCCAACAACTTTACAAGCCCATTTGATTCGCCGCGATGAAATTACCTCAATTATATTACCCGAATACAGCTCACGCAATTCGGCGTTGTGTAACCGTCTGAACTCTCCGGTTAACTCATCCTTCTTCGGTCCGAATATTCTACGCAATACTTTATTTTCAAAAACCTTAAGACGCTGCTCATCCCTTAATGTAAGCGGCCAAGTTTCGCATCCATAAAGAACTGTAGGCAAGATAATTGTTTTATAGATTCTAATTTTTAAGTTTCGGGACAAGAGGCGCGAACTAAGTAGTTTTGTCACAGAAAAATAACAAGCATTCCCCGCCTTCAGTCTAACCTTAATCTCTTCTTCAATTTCGTTTTTTCTAGTTATCGTAGAACCTAGATACCTAAATTTATCTACCTGTTCAAACATATTACCATCTATATCGATATCACCAGTAGTATCGCCATTTTTGCAGCTAACCATATATTTTGTTTTATCCACGTTTATTTCGAGTCCTAGTTCTTTACCGGCTTTCATTAACGTTGTCGTATTTAGTTTTATAGTTTCAACGTCTTCGCTTAACAGTACCAGATCATCAGCATAGCCCAGCACGGATGTTGTCCCGCCCAGATCCAACCCTTTCTCGGTTCGCATTACCTCCCTAATGGCATGTTCTAATGCCAAATTGAACAGGACAGGCGAAAGAGAATCCCCCTGTTTTAAGCCCGAACGAACCTCAAATTTTTCGGACAAATTATTACCGATTCTAACTTTATTGAGTGTCTCCGTCAAGCACATCCTGACTAGATTTACTAGTTTTTTTGGAATTCCCTGCTCGATTAGAATATTATACAGTTTCTGGCGGTCAATAGAATCGTAAGCCTTTTTAAAATCTATATACAGCTGGTGAACAATACCGTTATACTCCAATTTTTTCTCTAATATTTGCCGTAAAGAAAATATTTGATCAATAGTCGAACGATTCCGTCTAAATCCGCATTGGTAGTCTCCGATAATTTCCTCGGCGTATTCCGTGATTCGACTGGTTAAGATTAAAGTGAATATTTTATAACATACCGGAAGGAGTGAAATTCCTCGATAGTTATTACAATCCGTCCTCGGACCCTTTTTGTGAATCGGAATAAGAATAGATTCTTTCCATTCTTCAGGTAATTTCTCGTTCACCCAGATCTTTTCAACCAAGCGATGTATTTTAGAAACTCCAGCTTCCCCGCATGCCTTAATTAGTTCAGTAGGAATATTATCGATTCCCGCTGCTTTATATGATTTTAATTTTCCGATAGCTACTTCAACTTCCTCTTTACTTGGTCCTTCTATCAACGGTTCAGCACTCTGGTACTCAGAAGGAGGACACAGATCATAATTTCCCGTATTTAAAATATTGTCAAAGTGGTCCTTAAACTTATTCAATATGTCAACCGGATCGGTCAGAATATTGTTATTATCATCCCTAATTCCAGACGTTACGGGCCCTACATATTTACGTGATCTGTTTATACCTTTGTACATGTCTCTTACGTTATTTTCGATTCTATTAGTTTCTATTTCAATTATTTTATTTTTGAAATACTCCCTTTTTTTATTTTTGAGCAATTTTGTCGTTTCGTTCTTTGAGATTCGGAAGTATTCCAGATTGTCTTCGCTAGGATTATTTAGAGCTTTTAATTTAGCGGCTTTCCTTTTTTCGCACATGTTTAAGCAATCTTCATCAAACCACGGTTTGTTATTCTTATTTTCCTTTTTTCCTAGACACGAGTTACCGACCGCTTTAATATTATCCCTGATCTCTACCCATAACTTGTCAATATCCTCGTGGTCCTCGTCAGGAAGCTCTAAAGCTTCAAACCTATTCTTAACATCTAGCTCGAATTGGTTTCTAATTGATGGATTTTTTAATTTTTCCAAATTAAAATTCTCAAAATCGAAACGGTTTTCTTTTCTCTTTTTTATATTAAGTTTTTGTCGAAGTTTCGCGATTACTAATTCATGATCCGACCCACATTCTGCTCCGCGATAAGACCGTACATTGATTATACTGCTTTGCCAGCTGTGTTGTATCAAGACATGATCGATTTGATTTCGTGTTTGCGAATCCGGCGATGTCCAAGTATATTTATGAATATCCTTACGTTTGAACGTCGTACTTTTAATTACCAGGTTTTTCGAGATGGCAAAGTTTATCAGACGGATCCCATTATCATTACTATATTCGTGCAAACTTTCTTTACCAATCGTCTGAATATAAACTTCTTCCCTTCCTACCTTTGCGTTCGCGTCACCTACAATTATTTTCATGTAGTTTCGCGGTAGTTTATCATAAACCCATTCGAGTTTATCGTAAAATTCACTTTTGACTTCATCGTCACTGTCTTCGGTCGGACAATGTATGTTTATTAATGCGATTTTAAACCAACGTCCCTGAAATGTAGCTACCGAAATTCTATCACTAAAGAATTGTACGTCCCTCAAAGCGGATAGTAATCTACTCCTAATTAGAAACCCGGTACCTAAACAATGATTCCCGCTTCCTCCGTACCAAATAGTGTACTTTCCTTCCCTCATCGAGCCCTCCCCTGGCCAGCGAACCTCTTGCAGAGCCACGACATCCAAATTGTACCCATTTACCTCATTCGCGACCGATTTTAGCCCCCCTGCTGTGTTTAAACTCCTTACGTTCCACGTACCAATATTTAAATCCCTATATTTCAACTTGCGGCATGAATCCCCTAAAGCAGTCCCCACCCGGAGACCCGAACGGGGGACTAGTTTTCCTCCGGATAATGAGCGTTTTACCTTAGGGAGATCCATGACTTTTTGTGGTGTTTGGTGAACTAAAGATATGTGAGTAGGGCGTTCAATCCTACGTCACACCCTCCAGCAAGTCTGGTGGGCCCCTACCTCCAGCAAGTCTGGAGGTCCCCTCCCTCCAGCAAGTCTGGAGGGCCCCTCTCATTGTTGGTCAGCGAGTCCATCGGACTTAGCCGGGAGGAACTTCCAAGGAATTTCCACCGACCATCCCCACATCCGCCACCCGTGGGACGCTCCCCATACGCGGTAATGAGCCCGCGCGAGGCCATATGGACATACTCATCACAAATATACGGCATCGCTAAAAAGACCCACCTACAAAACTTCAAACGTTCCAATCAAAATTATTGCGACTCATAACAAAAGCACCTTGGTACGTGACTAACAAAACTCTACATACTGACCTCCACTTTCCAACAGTTGACCAATATAACGACCCTATATCAACGTTTTTACACAAATTTAAATGGACATAATAACAGACTTATAAGAGACATGGCCACAGCTGACATTCCTCAGAACATGAGCAGGAGACTAAAAAGGCGTTGGATGAGGGATCTCCTTCCTTAGACAACCTAAGTAATTGGAACAAGTTAGAGAAGAGGTACTGCTGAGTACTTTCCTTCCCCATGCCTGTCACGTCATTATATCATTATTTACTTATTGTTGACAGGCGCAAATACATATTTAATAGACAAAAAAAAAATGTATTTGTATTATAAATATGCTATAAATTGTTCACGTTCAGAAAGCAAGATCAATTAAATAAATGATTTAAATTTACTAACAGTTTTAATTAAGTGGTCTACATGTTCAACGACCACTTGTTTAGAAATATGTATATAGAGGGCGCGGAAAATTAAAATAATCCGGAAATAGTTATCTCTCGAAAAAATAAAGCATAAGGTAAATACCTAAATAAATAAGTAAAAATACTTTCACTCACCTATATATGAAATATATAGTAAAGGAAAGTATTGCGATCGCGAAAATGTGTATTGCGAGTCCAAATAACCATTTCTCGCAAACTGGGCTGTGTATGTGTGTATGTATTGACAGTTTAGCTCAAAACCGAAAAGTCGTACGAAAGTTAAATTACATATTAAAGGTTTTTATATGCTAGGGATGTTGCAGCAACTTTTTAGTTATAATCGGCTAACCGGAAGTGGCACTTTATAACATCAATGAACACATTTTTACTATTTTCTCGAATATGGCTAAAGTCCGAATATATCCAAATTTGTCTTACAATTACTACTACTCAAGTAAAGGTTTTTCAAAACATCATTTTATTAAAACATGTTTGTATTACTATATTTTATTTATGCATATTTTTACATTCACTTACTTATATATGAAATATATAATAAGGGACAGTATTGCGATCGTGAAAATTTTTTAATCTGAATTTTGAACGGATATACATGTTTTGAGGTCGTCTGAGTCCAAATAACTAAGTTCCGCAAAATATATGTGTGCGTGGGTCTGTATGTATGTGACAGGTCTAGCTCAAAAACTGAAATTCATATGAAAGTGAAATTGCATATTTAAGGTTTTTATATAGCTGAGATGTTACAGCAACTTTTTCGTCAAAATCGCCTATCCAGAAGTGGCACTTTATATTATGGCCTAAACACATTTTTATGATTTTATAATAAAAGGCTCTAAAGATTTTTATTTATTTATTTTTTATTGAATATTAATACATTCTGCCACATTGAAGGGCATTAATATTAAGGCTACATGATTCATTCACACAATATGTACATACAATTAATATCAATAATAAAGAGAAAGAAATATTAAAAAAAAAAAAAAAAGTAAATTGGTATGCCTGTGTACAAAAAAAAAAAAAAAAAAAAAAAATGAAATAATAGATAAAAGCTAGATGAAATTAAAGTAAATAAATCACATTCACACCTATGTACAATATTTACATTCACCCAGGGGACTCTGAGCCATGCCTTATTCCCCGACGTGGATCCCAGTGCTTCTCTCTCAGCCGCGTCACTGTTATTTGAAACCAGTGAAAACTGGTGGAGGGCACTATAGCAACAGACGCTCATGTCTTGAGTGGAGAATCTGGCCATTGCCAGTACTCCAATATTTACAAAAGGTCGCGGGGCCAATGCCGTTTTAACCTCCGGGGAGGATTGTAGGGATGGCTGGAGCTAGATAATGATTGTGCTACAGGATTCGGGTGATGAATGAGTTTCTGGTGAAATTTGGAAAAATTTTTTGGGATTAGGTCAATAACAAATGGGATATGAAGGTCATTAATGGAGGGTTTTGTTGGATACATAGAAGGGAGCATCGACTATTGTTCGGAGGATTTTAGACTGGAAGGATTGAATGCGTTTGATGTTAGAAAGTTTTGCTGTCCCCCACAGGAAGATTTTTATTAAATTCATTATGCCAGTATAAAATTAAGCAGTTTAAAATAAAATGTAGTTTTGTTGTGATTGATGTTCTCTAACAGAGCTTAAATGGCTAATTTTCACTGTTAGCTTCTTCTAAAGTACCATTAATTTTTTTTTATTTGAAACAATTGACCATTTCACATTAATCTCTATTATAAAAGATAGTTAAATATAAAATATAAAAGAATTTGATAATTAACTAAAGCAAAAATAATAAATCGTAACGGAGAATAGTTGTAATTGAGGAACCAAAGGAATACGAGCGCACCCGAGCTCACTCGAAAGATTACAACACGCATAAATACGTAACATGAGCTTAATATAATACGGACTCCGTCAATATTATATAAATATACATATATGGTTTTCATAAATGCTATTTTTGGTATTATTTAATATTCAATTGTATAAATTATAGCGATATAAAAATTAAGAGTTGCGTGTATAAGGGTATTTAAACAAATAAAAATACCCACAATGAATTGTAAATAAATATGGCGTTCATAATTTTTACTTTCACTACTCCTTTGCCTGAAAATACTTATTTCTGCTAGAGGGTGGTAAGTGAAAGTCATGTGATACGCGCACCAGATTTTTCAAACTTGTGTTTGTTGAGAGGATAAAGATTGAGTTTGAGGATAGTTTTCAGCTCTTATTAGCTGTAAATGTAGGTGTTTAAATTTCTTTAAAATTTCTTATTTTTTTTTAATAAATTAAAATATGATTTAATATTAAAATACCCCACTGAGGAAACAACAATGCCTAACTAAAACAGCTGAAGTTGCCTCGGCTTCCAAAATAAGAAGGTGCATGAATTTACCTGTTAAGAGCGCTCTTAAACGTGTCACCACCTTTTATTCGCTCAGAGGCGGCTTCGTAGTCTTATCCTCTTCCATTCCTCGCTTTAGTAAAACGAAGTGAGCACATTTTTCTTTTATTTCTTTCTACCAAATGTAAGGGGTACCGCTGAACAAAACTGTTAACTTTAAGTAGCATATAAAATATTTTATGCTACTTTAAAATACTGTTGAAAAACAAAGCAACTTTTAAAAAAATCTCGATTAATATATTATTCTCGTATTTTGTATCGAGGAACTTATTAAAGGTTTTTGTATTTGGAAATTAAAAAAAAAAAATTCACTTACGTATATAGGTAATATATAGTAAGAGAAAGTATTGCAACCATGAATTTTTTTTAATCTGAGTTACCAACGGAAATAAATATTTTGAGGTCCAGTGAATCCAAATAACCAAGTCCCGCAAAATGGTCTATGTTATCAGTCTAGCGCGAAAACGAAAATTCTTACGAAAGTTAAATTGTATATTTAAGGTTTCTTAATACCTCAGATGTTATAAAATCTTTTTTGTACGAACACGTCTTTACAATTTTTGTCATAAACGGCTCTAACTCAATGTTAAGCTCGGTTTATTATTGTATCATTAAGCAGTCTTTAATACCATTTAGGTTTTATCCCCATTGATGTCACTTTACAGGGCTTAAATGGCCAATGTTAATATACATTTTCCTCTAAAGTATCTTTAATATGAAGAGAAGAATAGTTGGGGTGGTCAGTCAAAAAAGAAGGCAAAAATAAATGATAATATTTATTTTTACATATGCCAACGTTTCAACCTGAAGTTCAGGCCATCATCAGGGTTGAACGTCAGGTCGAAACGTCGGCATATATAAAAATAAATATCATCATTTATTTTTGCCTTCTTTTTTGACTGACCACCCCAACTATTTTTCTCTTCATTATCCACGACAGTCAACCATTTACCAATTATGAATCTATCTTTAATATGGTTTATTTTAAAAAGTACCTCTCTTGTATTGACATATAAAATATATAATATAAAAATGGCTAAATATGAAATTTGAAAGAAAATTATTGACGTTGATATTGGAAACTGGATAAAAAAGAAAAATGATAATCCAGGTAGAAAATGAATCTTCGGAAATAGTAGTCAGAAGGTATAAGTATAATATATCGTTGGAAAGCGGAGAATTTTAGAAAAAAATATATAAAATAATTAATGTTGTAGAAAGTAACGGAGAGTGACAAAAAATATATAAATAAGAATTTCAGAAAACTAACATTATTTAACGTAAAATACATGTTTCCATGGAAATTAAATGAAATTTTCGTTCTAAATATAAACTTTAAAATTTGATTCTAATTTTGAAAAAGCATATAAAATCCACTAAATCAAGCCAATACTATTGTTTACGATAATATTTCATTGAACTTGTGTGAAAGAAGAAGTTAAATATAAAAATGATATGAGAAGGAATTAGTCGAGGGTGCGGTCAAAAAATAAAAAAAAATTAAAATATATAAATAATTTTAATTTTTGCCGACGTTTCGACCCACTTTGCAGGTCGTCTTCAGGGCGTTGGATGTGGCACTGCGGGAGGCGGTTGAAACACTGGCCAACCGCCTCCCGCAGTGCCACATCCAACGCCCTGAAGACGACCTGCAAAGTGGGTCGAAACGTCGGCAAAAATTAAAATTATTTATATATTTTAATTTTTTTTTATTTTTTGACCGCACCCTCGACTAATTCCTTCTCATATCATATCAACGGTCAACCAACTCTACATCATTATGAAATATAAAAATATTGCTCGTATATGTTTATATCCTTAAATACATTTACTGTAGTTTAATAATTCTAGAGCTGATATTATACTTAAATATTTAAGTGTTATTAAATTATTGAATAATTTGTTGAATTTTCAATTTGTGAAATCCAAATATTAACCATTTAAAATTAGTGTGACAACTTTTGACCTATCTGCGCCGAATTTCTACGCTTGACAAATTCTTTATAATTGAAGCCGTCTCCTCGTATACACTATACATGCTCGATTTTTAAATTCTGATATATTTTAAACAATTTTAATTAGTCGAGTAAAGCCGAATTTACCCGAGTGTTAAAATCTGACGTAATGATTGATTCACTGTCCACAAAAAGTGCCAAACGCTCCTAAAGATGTATTCACTTTTAAAAAACCCACGATAAGATAATGAAGAAGTTCTCATAAAAATTTCAGATGTTAAATCCATCCATAGTGGCCAGGAAAAATTTCAAAAGCTCAATCTGATCATCTTTTCCCGCTCTTTCCTACCTCGTTGTTCCAGCGGTGAGCTGGAAATAAAGTTGCATATAAATATCTTAGTTAATGTAGTTTTGTAATAAACTTATGAAATATCCAGACATTAGGTGAGTATGTACCTTTTTAAGTATTCTCACTCCAACAGAACTACTGACTATGATAGAACTCATAAAGTATTAATTTCAGAAATGAGAGTTCTCTTTAGTGGATTTTTGCCTTTTGAAGTACTATATAGGTAGCTTTTCAATTGCATAGCTACTGTAATTACAGAGCTATTTTTTTTTCATTTAAATACACAAAAAAGAAAATAAATATAAACAAATACAGAAAAAACTAATAGGTACTGCTCGAAATGTAATATGTTTTTGTAGTCAGAGAAGAGAGGCCACCAAAAAAAAACAAAAAGTGTAATAACACTTTTAATATCCGCACTGTAGTAATATACGGCACTCCAAAACAAATAACGGGGTTCTTCTAAAGACAAGAGACCTCATTTATTTATTTTTTTTTTAAATTGAGCTATACACATGCTGTACCGAAAGTAGTTAAAGTATATTTATAGGGGCGATAGTACATCTAAAGAGCTACAAAAAAAGTTTATATACAATGGTCTGATTTTCGGCAAATAAATTAGTAAACTTAATTTTTTTTTTTAGGTTCACTTACTGATATATGAAATATATTGAAAGATAAAAAAATTTCGAATTCGAGATTTCAACGGAAATACATTTTTTTAAGCTCGCCTGAGTACAAATAACTAAGACTCATAAAATGGTCCGTGTGTCTGTGTGTGTGTATGTGAACAGTCTAGCTCAAAAACGAAAAATCCTACGAAACTGCAATTGCGAATTTAAGTTTTGTACCTCAACGCTCCTTACTTTGTCACAAATAAAATCATCCATAAAGACCTTAATGTTCCATATGTTTCCAATCCAGATACCTATCCTTCCATAACAAACTGCAGAACCATCCGAATCCTCTCGTTTCAAACCTTGCTTCCTCCTCGATCCCTGATAACCCTCCGAGGCGTCTGAAAAGAAGAGGGCCTCGGGATCTTCTAATATAGAACTTTAATTTGAGTTCTACCAATGGGTAGTTTCTCTTCATGTTGTACATGTAATGTTACTAGTGTTGCTCAAATGCGAGACCGAGACGAGTCTTGGTCTTGGTCTTGGTCTTGCGCAAGACTCTTGCTACAGTCTTGCAATTACATATTAGCTTATTTTTTATTTTAAAAAATCGATTTTTTTTTTTTACCAGTCCTGGTCTTGGTCTTGCAACAGTTAAGCGGCATTGGTCTTGGTCTCGCAAAGTGCAAGACCAAGACCGATTTTGGGCAACACTACATGTTACCAATGTCACATTTACTTATTGTATTTTATATGTAATACAGTTGTAAATTTCATTAAAAAAAAAAAAAATTAAATTTTGCAGAGGCTGGATTGAAGATCACTTGTACATGGGTCCATTTCAAATTATCTTCACACACATCACTCCAAACCAACGTTCCATTTGGTGCGACCCTCTTGAATCGAATATTTTTAGTAATGTAGGCTGTAAATGTGAAAAGCGGAGGAAGAAAAATAGGTTTTATAACTCGGTGCAGGCTCAACCTCGACTGACGCACCAGACTCGGGGCATGCTCGAAGCGGATTTAGGAGGGATAAAGGCCCGATGAAATATTCATAGGAATCTGGGAGGAGATCCTCCGGATATCTTGTTCTGCCTCGGTATCCCGCCCGGGCGATACATCACTTCGAGGATATGGAAATCGTCCGAAGAACGGATCTCAGGAACCGCAATCTCAGCTGAAGATGATTCATCAAATTGTCGTCAATATAACAAGCAGCGTTAACGGGATATTAAATGAACTGTTATCTTTCGCCGCGCACTGGGTATTATTTGGACTCAATAGTTCTCAAAACGTGTATTTCTATTCAAAACTCAGATTAGAAAATTTTCACGATCGCAATACTTGCCTTACTATATTACATATATAGCTAAGTGAAAATAACAATGAAACGGAAGACGAAGTTTCATTGAAATCGGTACATTCGTTTAGGAGCTACAATCTATTACTACGCAGGTTTTTCGGTCGCCATTTATAAAGTAAAAGGCGGATGTAATGTCGATGAAGGAGGATCATTCACGGTTGAACTCTGATTTTATATCCAAATTTGAAAAAAATAGGTCCAGTAGTTTCGGAGAAAATGAGCGGGCGGCGGACAGCGAATGGACAAACAATTTTTTATTCGTTTTTCGAATTCTACGCATTCTAAAAACGTAAAACCTCAAATATTTAAGGGGGGGGGTTAATGTTTTGAATTTTATTGTCGATCACAATGGTTTACTATTGAAAATAATAAACCAATATTATAGCCATCTGAAATAACACTATGAACATAACCTCCCTTTCACGTGAGCAATGCATTTCACATTTAAAAGCCATTTTATTTTTAAAAGTTATTTATATGAAAGAAGAGAAGAATAGTTGGGGTGGTCAGTCAAAAATAAATGATAATATTTATTTTTTACATATGCCGACGTTTCGACCTGAAGTTCAGGGCTAAGAAAATAACCAGATAACAAGGTATGAGAAACATAAGTAGTGATGTTAAAAAAAAAAATAATAACAATAAAAAATAAAAAATAAAATAAAATAAATAAAGTGATGTAGAGATGGTTGACCGTTAATATAATATGAGAAGGAGTTAGTCGAGGGTGCGGTCAAATAATTATTTATTTGATTATTATAGTGATTATTTATTTGACCGCACCCTCGACTAACTCCTTCTCAAAATAAATAAATATAAAGTAAAATGAAATTGTTAGAATAATGACTAAGAACTAAGAGATAAATAATAATAACCGTTACAAAGTGTGGAATGATGAAGTAGGCATAATCAAAAAAGGGGTGACATAAGTGTTACAATGTGAATCTTAGAATAAAATGTAAAACATAAAAAAGAAATATGAAGTTATATAAGTAATGAAAATAAATAGTAAAATAGTCAATGTTGTAATTTTACTATTTATTGTCATAACACTTGAAATGTTATGATTATGCCTACTTCATCATTCCACACTTTTTAACGGTTTTTATTATTTATATTATTTAGTTCATAGTCATTATTCTAACAATTTCATTTTACTTTATATTTATTTATTTTATTTTTCCAATTTTTTTTATTTTTATTATTTTTTTACCATCACTACTTATGTTTCTCATGCCTTGTTATCTGGTTATTTTCTTAGCCCTGATGAAGGCCTGAACTTCAGGTCGAAACGTCTGTAAATATAAAAATAATATTATCATTTATTTTTGCCTTCCTTTTTGACTGACCACCCTAACTATTCTTCTCTTCATTATCCACGACAGTCAACCAATTACCAATAATCTTATTTATATTAATTTTAATTGTTGAACAGAATTAAATGAAATCGATACTAGGTAATTTCTACATTATTCTTAGCCTTTTCTTCAAATTTCGGTAAAATAATACAGACCGCTTTCAAAATATAGGCGTGTTAAAAACAATACGTATTTACATTCGAAAGCGGAATCGGAATGATGTGAACTATATGATGAGAAATTGCTGGACACCTATTCCAGATGGAATCTGAAAATCAGTAAAAGTAAAACAGAGTGCATAGTTTTCAACGCTCCAAATTTACCTCTTGAAGTTTATGTCAGCCAACAGTTCAAGTTCCTCGGATACTGGCTCTCTTCTAAAGGAGGTGGTGAGGTTGACATCGAACATAAAATAAACAATGGGAAAAGAATAATAAGTTCGATAAATTCAACCCTATGGAGTAAAGAAATAAGATTGGAAACTAAAAAGGAGATATACCATTCCTTTGTAGAAAGCGTAGCCATATACGGATCAGAAGTTTTGACAATTACAAAAAAGGTGGAAAATAAGTTGCTTTCCATAGAAAGGGATTTCTAGAGAAGAAGCTGTGGCATATCTAGAATAAAGGGGAAAAAAAAAAACGTAGAAATTAGGGACAAGGTAGGATGTCAAATCCTTCACCTGATCGGGACCAAAAGGTTAAAGAGGTATAGCCACTTAATGCGGATGGATGAGAACCGCTGCCCAAAGAAAATTTATAACTATATGCCACCTGAAAGAAGGAAGCGTGGAAGATCAAAAAAGAAATGGACAGAGGACGTGGAAGAAAGCATGGCAGCCAGAGGGCTTTGTGAAGGAGATTGGATGGACAGGGAGCAGTGGCTTTTGGGTGTGGCGATATGACTTCTTAAGTTGTGGAAAAACCCAATAAAAAATATTGTATGATATCTACATGCCAGACTAATTTACATATTTTTTGAACTTATTATTCTAAGGGGACTTCAGTTCCAGGATAAAATTATTTTTCAATTCATTTACTATTATCCCTGCTTTTGAGAGAAAATAAGTGTCCACATAACAAAAAATATCTGGTATGTCCACTCAGACGACTTTCCTACCTATTTCAGAAAAGTTTTTATATTTTTACATATGTTCAGGAAGAAACAAAAAATAATTGAACTAAATTTATTTTCCTGAAAATAGATCAAACAAAATATTTCAGTACGATTTATTTGATAAATTAAGGCAATGAAACCGGCTTAAGGTGGATCAGTGTAACAATTTCAAAACTCACTAATATTGCTGACCAAAAACTGTTTGGCATAGCTTAGTATTGTCAAACAATAATTTCTGTTAAAAGTAGAGGAAATAGTGAAGATTGTGTGATGTGGGAAACAGATTTTCTTACTTTCACTTAGTCATCTTCATTCTCTCATTCACTCCTTTCTGACACCACGTAATGGAACCGTAATCTTACATGGAAATTGAATAGCTGTAACTTCGTTAATAGTTGTCCAAAATGAACGATTTTTATATGGCTTTGTGAGGAAATTTCATTATCAGGTGGCTTTATTGTATGATAAAAAATTGTATGATATCTACATGCCAGACTAATTAACATATTTTTTGAACTTATTATTCTAAGGGGACTTCAGTTCCAGCATAAAATTATTTTTCAATTCATTTACTATTATCCCTGCTTCTGAGAGCAAATAAGTGTCCACATATCAAAAATAAACATCTGTAATTTTTAAAAAGATGAGCAAAAGCCTCTGTTCTGTAATATAGCTTCAATTTAAACCAACTCCAATGATTTATTTTCACGACTCAAACTTAAAAACTCTTAAAGAAAATCACCAGAAACAGCTTGAATGGAACCTACAAATCATAGAGTATATAGTATGATAGTAGTAAAGTAATAGGTATGACTGTATTTTTATGTTTTTAATTTACTTATATTTAGGTTATTTATTTTTTTATTGTATATAGTTTTTATTTATTATTATTTAGTTATTATTTTACTTTTGTTATTTTTTTTTTTTGTATATACGGTGTGAATGTGTTCATTTATCAATATAATTATTGTCCCCGTGACAGAATATTATATGTCTAAATAAATAAAAAATAAATAAAAATAAAAATAAAAAATATACCTCTTCTACACTTTTTTAAATTCACATAGTGTGCTGAGGTACATTACGAGGATGGCACTAAAGCAGATAGATAGTTCAATATTTCAATATATCCCTGTTTTATATACTTCTTTTTTTTTTTAATTAAAAACATTGAGAGCCAATAACGCTCCTTTTGCGGAAATCAAATAAGCACAAAAGGAATAAATATAAATGGAGCACAGCAGGGAGATGACGGATAGCAATATGCAAATGCTGGTTCAAAGAGACAATTGGAAAAGTTTTGGGCGGGGCAACTCCAGAGAACAATAGGGGGGGCAATTACAATATCAATGAAGCCACGAAAATGGGGGAAGGGAGAGAAAGCAGAATTAACTCAGGGCTTTCTAGTTGTGTGCTCCAAGGTATGGCTTTGCCGCCTCTACAATATGCTATGGGGGTCTTCCGAGCTTGTATCGATTCGCTATAATTAACAAAAACCTCTGCCAAGTAAGGTCAGTATAGCTTCCTCACTGTTTTCATTGTATATTAAAAGGTATACAATTATTCGTATGAGAATAAAATCTCTGGGGGAAGCCGATTCGGAAATACAGTTACTCTTCAACATTCAACAAAATAGTGCCGTATTTGAAGGTTCCATATTTTATTATCCTTAATAAAAAAAAAATGCATACTGAACATGAATTTCAATACTGTTAGTGCAAAAGGTCTTATTTAAAAATTTATTGTTTTACAAGAGTGCATAAATACTCATTATTTCTTTATGCTTTCTTTACCATCCCACGTAACTTTTTCCAGCTTCTTTCTGTTGAAGTATGTTGTTAAAATTGACACTATATTATTTTTTCACCAATATCTACATTGTATTCGACTTTGAGCCAAATCGAACGAGCCCTTTCTGAAATATTGGCATATCTAAAAAAAAATATGTTTGCGCGTGCGTAAGCGGAAGTGCTGAATGGAATTTGATAAAATTGATTTGGGACCATCTAGACACCAATCAGTATAATCCCTGAAAATTTCATGAAGATTGGATGAACGGTAATAGGTGATATGCCCGTCACATCGATTTGACTACAGACAGACAGACAGACACCGAACCAAATTTGATCCTTGATGTCTGAAACGTAAAACGCGAGTGGAAATTTGCAATTCTGAGCACAATTTTTTTTTAACATCTCGCACGAACACAATGCTTCCCTACCCTCGGTAGTGAAGAGGCGAAACATTAAAGCTTTTTTGAAGTGAAAATTTCATTAGGCGAGATTTGCACATTGTTGTAGATAGTGAATTATATTGAGCTCTCAGATCTCCGATGTGTAACGCTCGGATAAAGTCGGCTCGAATCGAATAATTGAAGTGTTTTTGGATATGGAGTGACATACTTCATAAACTAAAAATCGGGCCTGATAATGCGATGAAATTGTTCAGCATTTCATCCTCTCTGTTATAGGCTATAATTTAAAATTTTATCTTAACGCGAAGCCGTCTTAGAGAGGTGAAAAGGAAAAAGTTGTGTCGAAAACCAAATGATAGCGAGTTTAGTTAAACATATGGATTAAAATATAACATAAACTAAAAATCGAACATGCATAATATAAGCGAGAGAAATGATAAGTAACTGATCTTCTTTGTAATGAGCTATTATTCAAAATTGTATCTTAACGCGACGCCATGTTAAGAAAGCAAAGGGGAAAAAAGACGCCCGTAAATATCGCAGCAATAAACATCGCCACAAATCCTTAATGGAGAAACATTGTTGGTTTTATCTATTCTGTATAACTTTTGGTTAACTTAATTTTTTTCTTAAATACAAACATTAAAATAAAGTAAATAAAAATATAATTCGTATTGTTAACGCCGCATACGCTCATATTTTTATTTTTTTTTTCAAAACTAACCCTTTTTTAATTTTAAAAATTGAATAAATATTTTTTTTTTTTTTTGTAATAGGCTGAGGAATAGTGTCCCTAAAATGTATTTAAGTTTATATTATTTATATATTTAGGCTTATTTTTCGATGTATTATCGCGTTTGTGTATACACTCCAGCCCGGCAGTAATACCCTGTCTTAGGGATTAAGACACAAATACTGCGATAATACTGTTGGGTCCTCAGTCTAGAAGTAGCCTTTGTCGATATAGTAGTGGACGTCTACCCCCACCAGTCCAGACTCACTTCACCTCGACTCAGCAGTCTAGCGACATTTTCGAATATCAGCTGTAGGGCGCAGCTGAGTAATCGATCGAGATCGATACCACCCCACCATCGATTACTTGACAGCTAGATATCGGAAGGTAACAGGTTGGAAGCAGAACCTTCAACTTAGCTCATTTTGTTTATATTCTCACCATCACCAAGACATTTAAATATTAATTTGAATTGTTTTCTTCGCTAAATTAGTTGTTTCTTTTGGACAGGTTTTTTTTTTCTCTCTTGTTTTATCTATAATTTTGAAGTTGAGTTTATTTATATTTTGTTATTGATGGTTAATTTTGTTTTATTTTCACTGGATATTGTATTTATCTTTTATTTTTCTCCTAACTTTCCAGTATTGTTCATTCCAACTTTTATATAAATTTATATCTCTTTTTTTTATTCAATAAATTGTAAACGTTCAAAAGGAGATTTTTTTATTTTCCATTTTTTATTTATTGAAATATTTCTATTTAATACTATTTTCTTGTGCATGCATTTGTTTTTTTCTTTAATGTTTTACAGGTCTCATTTTTACTCTTTTTATTTTTTCCTTCTTTTTTCCCAACATTTTTAATTTTACTCTAATTTTCTCCACCATTGAGGAACCTCATCGGGGAAGGATTTGTGTTTCAATTTTGAAATACCCCCGGCCCCAACAACACGTATATATAATAACAATGAATAATATTTCTGATTTAACAAATGGAAAATTGAGCAAAGTGGTAATGACATTTATTAATATAGACAAAATTTCAGTTTCAATTGAAAATCGGATTTAAATTACTTAAAATTATTTATAAGTAATACGAAATTGACTCATTCAAAACCATTTAATTTCCATTTTAATTTATGTGTGTTATTATCACAATAAATTAATGTTATGATTAAGCAAGTGAAAAATAAATTTAAATTATAAATTTAAATTTGTAATTTCAACTCAGGTTAAATCAATTTTTATATAGAACTTCTCTGTAAACAATGTTCTTTTTGAATGTTCTGTTATTGTTTAGTACATAGCCTTGCCCATTGCCATTGAAAATATAAATTTAAAAATTTTAAATGAACGTACTGTACTTGCTGCTACATATAATTGTCCATGCGAAATTACTGTACGTCACAATAATAATCAAATTTTTAAAAAAATTTGACCCTGCGATTTCATTATTGTCATAGCAAATGCAGCTATTAATAAGAACGATGTTCTTTGAAATTCGAATGGAAGTATTGTTAAATTAATTCTTGGAATTTAAATTCTTTTATTTAAATAGCTCACGTTAATACTTCATTCTCATTCGTGTTCTATTAACTAATGCTTGTGGAGTATTTAAGTTAAGAATGAGCATAACTATAGAATTTACTTTTAACTATAATTTATGAGGTGGCATTAAATGATACTGTCTCTTCAAATAATAGTCCCGATTACTTCATTAAATGTAATGTTTTCGATATATCAAAAACCAAATAAAAAAATTTAAAAAAAACGTAAATAAAATAATGGCAATTTAATTAAATAAATAAAAATAAAAAAACTTAAATTAAAATTTCGTTGTTTGAATCGAGTTGGAGAATTGAAATTATGTGTGTAAACTGAGTCTGTTTTAGAAGTGTGTCTTCAAGATGAATTTCTTTTTTTTTTTATTCACACCTGTCATAATGGTAATGACAACCAGTGAATGTGAGGTTGATTGGAAAAAAAAATGTCATGAAAGGCATTACGAGGATCATTGCCCAGCGGCACCTCACTCGGCGTGATATCTACATTAAGCGAGGAGGTCCCTCATCCAGCTCCTCTTCAGTCTCCTACAGACGTTACCTGGCATATTCGTCGTGGCCATGTTATTTATGAAGGTATTAGGATGTCCTTGTAAGTTGTCATGGAATCGTTTGTAATGAGTTCGTATGTGTTCGTTAACAGTCGGCATATGGAGGTCAGTATGTAAGTTTATGTTGCTAACGTACCAAGGTGCTTTTGTAATTGTCCTGAATGTTTTTGCTTGAAAGGTTTGAAGTTAGTATAAGTGAGTCTTTTTAGAAGTTCCAAATATCTGTGATGCGTAAGTCCAAATAGGTGTTAGTAAGTAATTGTATGTGTTCAATTTCTGTCTAAGTTTTAGTTTTGAATTTTTCGAAAGAAGTGAATTCATAATTCTTAACCTTTGATTTAGCGTTTTTCGTTTCTTGATTATATGTGGGCCCCACGTCATTTTTCTGTCAAATGTCAGACTAACGTAGTGAACGGTGTTTGTCTGTGGAATCTGTGTATTGTCAAGGAAAACTGGAGGGCATGTTTCATGTCGAATGGTAAATGTGATGTGCTGTGATTTGTCTTGATTTAGTCGGATTTTCCAAATTTTGAACCAGTCATGTAATATCGTTAAATTTTTCCACCTCGATATTATTATTAGGCGATTATGCTAACTAATTACACAATCAAACAAGTATTATGTTATTATAAAACAGGAATGAATTATATATAAAATAATTTTCGAGAAGCGGATTGGAGGATCCCATCTCTGAACAGGCTGTATTGATAGAGTTTAATTAATTCAGGATAGGAGGTTTTGCCGAGGTAGGCGGTACATCGGAGATTCACTCCAGTTTTCGTCGGCTTGCTTTGGCTCCCTTCCAGCCAATTATCCAGTTTGCTCTGGAGGCTATAGGTCGAGGGTTATTTATCATGTTGTTGGTTAATGATCCAATGGCCGATAAGAACATGTTTCTTATGTATTCTCTATCCTACTAGGGCTAGGACTTTAAAGCCAAATAAACAGTAATATTTTTCTTTCGAGGTTATAGTAAACATCTTTAGTACCCTTTAAAAAATTTAACTTCAATCATTTGGGAAAATATTTTAATACTTATCTAAAAAAGTATTTAAGAAGTTATGCTTATTTTTCCGAGAACTACTTATTTCCGAGAAATTATTTTCGGTCCAAACTGGGCAATTGAAAACAGTTTTTGAAGTACATTTTCAAAGGAGCTAAACCATATATATTAATGAGAAAACTCATTAGAACTATTATATTTTAAACATATAAATCAAAATAAATGTTTTAATTCATTTATTAACTCAACTAACAACTTGTTTACATACTAACTAATAAAAAACATTCTAAATTTAATATTTTTGGTGTTTTAGTGAAGTGCAAATTAGTTCATATTTTCTGTTGCAGTTTAATTGTCTAAACCCTATGGTTTTAAAAGAACATATGTTTATTATTAGTTAGTATGTAAACATATGTGTTAGTTGAGTTAATAAACGAATTAAAACATTTTCTAATGGTAATTGGTTGACTGTCGTGGATAATGAAGAGAAGAATAGTTGGGGTGCTCAGTCAAAAAGGAAGGCAAAAAATAAATTATAATATTTATTTTTTACATATGCCGACGTTTCGACCTGAAGTTCAGGCCTTCATCAGGGCTAAGAAAATAACCTAAGAAAGTAATATCTTTCTTTCGAGGTTATAGTAAACATCTTTCATACACTTTAAAAAACCTAACTTCAATCATTTGGGAAAATATTTTAATAGTTATCTAAAAAAGTATTTAAGAAGTTATGCTTATTTTTCCGAGAACTACTTAAAGTAAAAATTATTTTCGGTCCAAACTGGGCAATTGAAAACAGTTTTTGAAGTACATTTTTAAAGGAGCTAAACCATATATATTAATGAGAAAACACATTAGAACTATTATATTTTTAACATATAAATCAAAATAAATGTTTTGATTCATTTATTAACTCAACTAACAACTTGTTTGCATACTAACTAATAAAAACATTCTAAATTTTATATTTTTGGTGTTTTAGTGAAGTGTAAATTAGTTCATATTTTCTGTTGCAGTTTACTTGTCTAAACCATATGGTTTTAAAAGAACATATATTTATTATTAGTTAGTATGTAAACATATGTGTTAGTTGAGTTAATAAATGAATTAAAACATTTTCTTTCTCTATTAAATCTTCCTTGTCAACGATAATTACGTTTCTTTTTCGAGGCATGTATATTCTTTTCTATATGTCCGCAGCGCCACTATTATATTCTTAACATATAAATCAAAATAAATATTTTAATTCATTTATCAACTCAACTAACACATATGTTTACATACTAACTAATAATAAACATATGTTCTTTTAAAACCATATGATTTAGACAATTAAACTGAAACTGAAAATTTGAACTAATTTACACTTCACTAAAACACCAAAAATATAAAATTTAGTACATGCTACAAGAACCATCAAAATAACACAAGCCCTGTTTATCACATTGGCAGATGACAGCAAATACGTCGTAATTCAACCTTAATTTTTTGGATTATCCCTTACCCACCATTACTGCTATAGGTAGGGGGGGGGGAGTCTTCTAGACTAGGGGTGTCGAAACTTTTTCGGTCACATTGAGATCTCCACTAAGTCCTCCGGACCACGGCTTGTGAAAAATAAATGACCCTTTACCTCGTGAAATGAGCATTCTAAGAGAAACGACTAATGCAATAAATGTTGTAAGAACATCCTCTTTGAGGATTTACTTAATTTTCGTATTTTTACTTTCACTTACTTATACATGAAACATATAGTAAAGGAAATCATTGCGATCGTGAAAGTTTTCGAATCTCAGTTTTCAACGCAAATACAATTTTTGAAGGCCCTTGAGTCCAAAAAACCAAGTACCGCAAGATAGTGTGTGTATGGTTAATTTAATTTGGGCAATTTATTTCACCCTTATCTGGTTTTCGGTTAAATAAGAATAATAACCTATATTAATTTACAAAAATTAAATAATTTTATTATTCACTTTTCAATAGTTAGTGAAATTTAATATGCACAACTTTATTATTTAAATATCGCTTGGTAGAAAAGATACTTTGTGTCAGGTTTCCATACTTTGTGTCAGGTTAACAGGTTAACTCAAAAAGGAAAAGTCGAACTATTGTGAAATTACATATTTAGAGTTTTTTATATGGTAGAGATGTTACGGCAACTTTTTTGCCAAAATAAGCTAACCAGAAGGAGCACTTTATATAATGGACTAAAACATATTTTTTACGATTTTCTCAAAACAGCTCTAACCATTTTGATTAAATTCATCACATCAGTGTCAAATTAAGCAGTTTAAAATAATATGTATTTTTTATTCTCATTGATTTGTCTGAAAATACCTTTTTTTGTAAAGAAGAGGGTGGTAAGTGAAAGATGTATAATGCGCGAACCGCACAAGATTTTTTAAATAGTTTTAACATAGAATAGAAAATAACCTTATTCTGTGACAAAATTCCTTAAGAACCAAAAAATCTTACAAAAGTAAGAGAATACATCTGGCCTAAGATAAAAAATGTTACCATGTAATATGAGAATCTTTTGCAGGCTGCAGTTTGGAAACCCCTCTCCTAGAAGTATGACCAAACTTACAGCAACCAGACTGGGAAGGTCGAGTTTCATTCTGTCGGTTCGCCACGAAATGAATGATTTCGTATTCCCAGGTAGGATTCGAACAGTCTTGGCAAGGCTCGACAATCCTTGTAAATAATTCAGGAACGGGCAACATTCGGCCATCACAACTTCCTAGTAACTTCATCTGTCTATTAAGCCTCAACTGATTTGCATTATATTATTAATTCGTGGTTTTGGATTGGTAGACAAGGTTCATTTTTTAAAAATAATATACATTTTCATAACTCGCATTCAAAACTTCACATGGACCTCCTTCTTTTAACTGCTGCCTCTAGATTTTGTTACAATATGAAACTTTTCGATTACAAAAAAAAAAAAAAAATATTGCACAATGAGCCAAAAATACATTAATATTTCAATTGTAAAATTTTTCTCTGTCTGCCAAGGCACAGAACTTTATGTAACAACTGTAAAATCAGCCTTAGGAGGAGTGCCTCAGAGATCAGTATTCAACATAAAAAATCAATATATGCCTCACAGACTCTGCAATATCACCTTAACAAATTCCACGGCTGGTGCGAACTCTAAAAAAATCGACACAACCAAGACAAATCACTATATATCAATTTTACCCTTCGACATGAAACTACCACTGCTATGACCATATCTTGGACTGACATTTGTTAGAAGAATGACATGGTGCCCACATATCAAGAGCAAAACAAAAATCCAAAACATAAGACTAAGATTATTATACTAATTCAATTCAACACATTCGAAATTAAAACTATAAAGAATTAGTTTAACACTTATACTTACCTACTTAAGCCCATTTGAACCTATACTTCACAGATATACGAGACAGCCAAAAAGACTCACATACGTAAACTATAGACTTTTCAATCTAAAACAGGACAATTACCAAAGCTTCCTGGTACGTCAGTAACATTACTCTACACAAAGACTTACAGATGCCAACAGTTACCGACCACATTCGAACATGCTACAAAATATTTCATAATAACTTTCACGGACATACAAACTCATTGATTCGAGGCATGGCCACAACTAACATGCCCGATACCACCAAGAAAATGTTCAAAAGAAGCTGGATGAAGGATCTCCTCCACTAACTACAAATATTAAAATCAAGACAGGAAGGACGCCGCTTGGGAATCCTCTTCTTCACGCCTATTCCAATCTTCTACAATTCGACATCACATTCGCTGTTTGTGGAAACATCTGACAATGTGTGTAAAAAAATGAAGTTAATGAAAAATAATAAACAAATAAAAAGGAGGATTCACGGAAGAGGGATACAGGCTAAAATCCAATAAAGAAATATACAAAAATCTGTAAGATTTGGAAACAGTTGTTAGCACCAGAATTCTGAGGTTCTACGGGCAAATGGTCAGGATGAATAGTGAAAGACTGAACAAGAAAATTATTGACAAAGTTTGCAGCTATAAAAGTATGGGGGGATATGAAAAACAAATAAAAGAGGAACTAGACAGGCTAAAAATCAAGTATAAAGATTGCTTGGATAGAGAGCCTTTTAGAAAAATCTGAAAGGGGTTGGTGTTCTTGTCGGTGGAAGGGAGAGACGAGGAAGAAAATAGACTAGGAAAAAGCGAGAGGAACAGTCCAGGAGGATGAGAGACTGTTGGAGTAAGAGGAAGTCTGAGGGAGTGAAGAGGAAACGGAAATGATATTCGCGTGGTCCCTGCTGGCTGGTTCGTGGAAAAAAATAAAATAAAAAAGTTCCTCAAATACTATTACAGAAAATTTAAAAAAAATATATGTTTTAGGATGATATTTTGTTAGCATTGTCATTTTGCTTTCAAATAAATCGATATTTTTATTGAGCACAATTCAGCGAGGCGTTGGAGTTTAGAATACAATATTATAGAGAGGAAATCTTAAATATATTATGTTTAATTACCACCACATTAGGTATTAGTTACCTTTAGGCAGCATACTTAAAAAATACTTTTTCTCTATTTGGTGGAGACGGGACAGTTGTGAAGGCTCAGGAGTCCTCAGCTGATAAGAAGAGTGAAGAAGGGGATGATCCCCAGATAAGGACCCTAACGACTAAAATCCGGCCAGCAAACGCCAGGATTAGCGACGGCTGACAAACGAGCTCGGTCGCAAACAGCAAATCCTGTCAATTCTCTACAGTCGATAGCCAACTTCCAGCGAATGCATATATCGATTCTTCCATATCCGTATCGATTAAGTTCGATAGAAATCAGCAAAGTAGAAATGAATAAAACATCCGTAATAGTTATTCTTGAAGGAAAGTTAAAATGAAAAGAAAGACCTTAAAGGAAATACTCAACTTTTACTATCCTGGGTACTTTCCATTTCCATCCCTCAATTATCATTTTGTGTGATTATTAGAACATTTGCTTATTGTCACTTTCGTCAGAGACAAGTTCGAATACAAAAAATCTAAGATATGTTCTTTGGACCACACAATAGAAGCGAAAACATCAACAAAGCGAGATTATTTATATTAAATATAAATTATTTTTATTTATTTATTTTTTATTTCTTAATGATATTTGTATTTTTAAATACATCTAGTAAATTTGGACATAATCGATATAATGACGTGAATACACTAGCACTCTAATGATATTAGGAGATTACGGGGCCATCTTCTTTTCAAACGCCTTATCAGGAATTGGAGAAGAAGCAATGTTAGAAACGAAAAGGTTGGGATGATTCTGAAGTTTATTAGAATAGAATAGAATAGAATAGAAAAATAATTTTATTCTGGGACAAAGTCCCTTCAGAATAACAAAAAAGTACAGAAATTAAAATTTTATATCTGGCCAGATAAAAACAAACATAAAAAATTAAGATAAAGATAGGTCATTAAAAAAAAAGAAAAGAAAAAAATATTGGTTATACATACTATATACAAAAAATAAAAAAATCTATATAAAAAACTCTTGAAACCATACTAAGATACTTAAAAATATGTACAATGTTAAAATGTAAATAAACCCTTTTAGAAAAAATAAAAAAATACAGAAAAAATAAATGCGAATTCTTCTTAACATTAAAATCTGTTTCTGTTGAAAAAGAAAAAAAGAAAGTCGAATCTATAATAAGTATTTAGGTTATGAGCTATATGTGAATATGGTCTTATAGATAATATGTAATTTTACATAAAAGGTTAGCTGGTGCCTGACTGTTTTTGGGACAGGAATTGAAATAGGAGGGTTTTGAATGTAGATAAGGATGAAGAATGTCGAATTTTCATAGGAAGGGAATTCCAGAAACTAACATAACGTGCAATAAAGGAGTTTTGGAACGAGACAGATCTGTGAGAAGGAATGTAAAGGTCGGAAGGTCGAGATCTTGTGGAGAGAGAGTGGACTGAGGACTTGGATTGGAGAAGGTTGTAGGCGTAAGAAGGACGATGATTGTTGATGATATGATAGAGGAACTTAGCTAGGAAATATTGTCTTCGAATGGAGGGGAAGAGCCAATCTAACTCAGTGTAGTGGTGAGAGACATGGGAGTATCTCGGGGCACCAATTACAAATCTTACGCAACTGTTCATTAATCTTTTATGAAAGGATAAGTATCTGGATTGGGCCAGGTCAGAAACATACGGAACATTAAGGTCGTTATGGATGATTTTGTTTGTGACGAAGTAAGGAGCTGTGAGGATTTTACGAAGGATTTTGGATTGTAATGATTGGATGCGAGAGGAATTCGATGGTTTAGTGGAGCCCCATAGCTCAACCCCGTAAATCCAAATAGGTCTTATTATATTATTATAGTCAAGTATATGAGTCTTTTGTAATTAATAGGAAGTTTAGAGCAATGTCTAGTAAGTACTGAAGTAATCGGAAACGTCGAGCGATGTGCTTACGTGGATAAGCAATGTGGAAACGTCGACCTTACTTGTTTCAGTCTAGTAAGAGGATTCCAACTTAGTCGTTTGTCCAGGTGGAGTCCTAAGTATCGGAATTGCTCAACAGAGAGAATATAAATTATAAATAATACTATATATCATTTCTAAAAGGTGTTTTTGTCGGTACGCCATAACTTCGTCAATTCTTCATCAAATTCAATGATTGACCACTCATTTTGAAGATATTCTTCTCCTTCACATGCAAAAAATAGTCCTATCCCATAGAAATTTCCGGCAAAAAAATTATGAAGAAAAAGAAACCTTATTTACGAATAACTTAAAAAGTATGCTTACTAAATTACTATATTACCTACAAAACAAAACAAAATCGTGAAAATTGGACGATTATTAACAAAGATACAGTCCATTAGTTTTAAAGTTTAATGTATTCCGATTTAAAGATGTTGCTTTGTCTATATTACAGCGTTTAAAAATATCTCTTATTATTTCTATCGTGTCAAATGGAATATTGTAATCGACCAAGAAAAAAATATTAATTCTTTCCTTACATAATACGTAGGAACTACTTATTTCCATATTATTTTTCTATTTCTTTACTAAAACAAATTGTCTGCAAATTTTTCGCACGGGCCAACTAGAAGCTCATTATAAAGGCAATAAAACGCTGAATATACCCCTCGCTTACAGTATTCAGGTCGGATTTTTAGTTTCTGAGATATTTTAATCTCAGATTTTACTCCAATAAAACTCATTATTATTTTTTACACTATACCTCGACACCTTTTCGTCTCTCTAACACGGTGTCGCGTAAAAATACAAGTTTGAATAATAGCCCATCACTTAGAGGATGAAATGCTTACAGTTTACAGATCCTATTTTCAGTTACTGAGGTATTTGAATCAATATGCAAAAACAATTCAATTAATCTACTTCAGCCGAATTTACCTGAGCATTACACATCGGAATATGACGGCTCAATTTATTTCACTCTCCTGAAGAAAAGTGCAAAACTCGCCTAAGGATATGTTTATTTCATCAAACCAATCCCTTCTACGGTTGTCAGAGGATATCGACTTAATAATCATGCTGTAGGGTATTAATTATAATTAAACAGATTTCTTTATTTTATTTTTATTATCTTTTTTTTTTCTTTAATTCTTCATCCGCACCTGTCATGGTAGTGACAATTAGCAGATTTGCTGTTAAGTTGAAAATGGCACGATAGGCATGAGGAAGAATGGAGTCCAGCGGCACCTCTTCCATAGTCTGTTTACATCCTAAAATCAGGAAAGGAGATCTCTCATCCAGCTCCTTTTCAGTCGCCTCCTGATGAGCATTTCAGCCGTGGCCATGTCGTTGAATAGGTCCATTGTGATGTCCGTGTAGTTTAATATGAAATCGGGAGTAGAGAATACGTATGTGCTGGTCAATGGTTGGTTGTCTTAGGTCGGTATGTAAAGTATTGTTGTTGACGTACCAGGGAGCTCCAGTTATTATTCTTAAAATTTTAGATTGAAAGCATTGTAATTTTTGTATGTGAGTCTTTTTTGCTGAACCGTAAATCTGTGAGGAGTATGGTCCAATGGGTTTGAGCAGGTAAGTAAATGTATTTAGTTTTTGTCTAATTTTCAATTTTGGTTTAGGAAACAGGGAGTATATAATTATAATTTGAGTTATTAAAGCCGGATCTGTTACAATGAAAGGTCAGTTTATTAATAAATTTGGTATGCGTATTACAAACAATTTTAACTGAAGTGGATTAGGTGGGTGGTGGCTAAAAATGAATTAATTAGGCACTTGCTCTCTCATCTCTCTCTCTCTCTCTTCCCTGTTGTGTTCAGGCCCCTTGCTTGTGCCTTAGAGTTTTTACTCCATTTTTCTTAAAAAAAGGCTGTACAGATGAAATGATAGCAGGTCACCTAAGTCTACAGTCTAAAGTGGACATGATTATTCTAGCAAGAACTCTACATGTCTGTACTCCCTTTGTTGCTTCTCTTCCCTGCTAATAGATGGCAGTGCTGCTTGCTTCTTTAATAAATTTAAATTTAAATAAAGTGGGAACATGGCCGTGTTCCCTTAACAAGATGTTTTATATTAAAAAAAAAAAATCTCTGCAATATGACCCAACATGCGAAAAAACTTTTGATGATAATATCAAATTTATCGATGTTTAAAAATACTGAAAGTCAATGTTACCAAAATAACGACATAGAACCGCTAGTTAATTTTCGAACTTTTTATAAATGATTTTTTTTTTTTTAAACTGAAACGTAAACTTCATTTTGTTTATCCATTTATCTTCACAAAAAAAAATACCAAAAAATTTTATACTGTACTCTTGATTTAATAATCTCTAAAACAGACTGAAAATACGAGGGATGGGAAAAAAAGATTACTCATTATAGGAGAAGTTTCTTATAATACTGTAAATTACGAAAGAGTGTATTATTTAGATCGTTCGGAGTTCGGCACAAAGCAAAAAGAAAGTTGGAGATTAGTGACAAAATGAGTAAGTAAGATGATTTGCATTGTTTAGCAAAGGAACTTGTCATTTTCTTTTTTTTTTTTTTTTGACTTCTTACTTTAAAAGTAGGGATAATTGAATAAAATGATTTTAGAAACCTTTGACAGATATGAATAACATGGGTCCAAATGTAAAAAAGATACTAAATTAAAGAGCCTAAATTAGATAATTCAAACTACTTTACTCACTTTTTTACAAATCTTTAAAATTATATGCATACTTATAATTATTTAAACATATAAGGACGTACTCCTAACAGCTTTATATATCCATGAAATGATTTTATATTTCACTTCTTCTTTCACACAAGTAAAATGAAATAGTTTTTTTTAACATTGCCATTGCCTTGATTAGGTGGATTTTAAATAGTTTTTTTTTCAAACTTAGATATATTTTAAATGTTTACATTTAGTTAGTAAATTTCATTATATTTTCTTGAAAACATTTGATTTACGTTAAATAATATCAGTTTTGAAAAATTATTATTTTTTCCCCACTCAAAATTTACTTCTACAACTTACTGTATTATATTTTACCTTCTCACTGTTAATCCCAGAGATTCATTGTTGACCTGGATAAACATTTTATTTTTTTCTCCTTTATTCAATTATCAAATTCCTTCAAAACTTATATTTAACATTTTTTTGTAACTTTTAATAATGAGAGATAATTATTTGAAATAAGCCATATTAAAGGTACTTTAGAGGAAGACTTATATGGACATTGGCCATTTAAGCCCTGTAAGGTGGCATCAATTCAGATAAGACCTAAATGATATTAAAGACCACTTAATTATACAATGATACACCGACTTTAATCAAAATCGTTAGAGCCATTTTAGAGAAAATTGTAAAAATGTGTTTTAGCGTTAATATAAAGTGGCACTTCCGAACAGCCGGTGGCTATGACATTCGTAGCCTATAAAAACCTTAAATATTGAATTTCACTTTCATACGGCTTTCCGATTTTAAGCAAGACTGTTTACATACATGCATGCATACACACAGAGACCATTTTATGGGACTTGGTTATTTGGACTCAAGGGACCTGAAAACGTTTATTTCCGTTGAAAACTGAGATTCGAAAATTTTCACGATCGCAATACATAACTTTACTGTATATTACATATATATATAATTGAAAAAAAAAAAACCTGTACCACTACAACCCATGAAGGGTCTGGGGTTCAGTACTATTTGGGGAAAGCACTGTTTCTAGGTCAACGGTTGTGCAAGGAGGTGATTTGACCGAGATCATGCTCAACCGCCAGGTTTTCCCCCTTAATTAATTATTTAATTAAGGCTATCCACTTTATAGAGGCTGGGTGTGCCTCAGGAGGGACTTCTGACCCAAGGTCGCCCCACGGCCAATGAAACAGATAAACAAATTTTCTGCCATGAGCCGGGGTTCGAACTCGGGACCTTTGCATTGGTAGCTCGGTGCCCTACCACTGAGCTACCCCGCTCCCATATAATTGAAAGTAAAAATATATATATTTTTTTTTTAGAGAAGTGTGTCGAATGAACGGCGCAGTCGTATACAGTTAAACATTCCTGTTAAGTTGTGCCGGCTTAGCCTATATATACTCCGTCTACTTTTCTATTAATAGCTTCAATGGATTTTCGAAAAAATCTTTTCTCTGTTAAGTTTTACAATGTTACATTCTTTTCATTCTAATACTAATAAGCTTTTTTTTTTAAAAAAAAAAAAAAAAGATCTTTGTGAATTTCAACTTTAGTTATCGATAATATAAAATAGATTGTAGTTAAAACGACCACACAATTTCCTGATTTCAATTTATAGGTTATGAAATGTCACTTAATGGTATTTTGTTTTTGTTTTAAATTTTAGTATGAAATGATTTGTTGAGCTAATGATTTTTAAGTTCAGTCTCTTAAGGGGATAATAATAATAATAATAACCCGATTTCTGTAATAGATTTTTTTGTAATTACAAATATTTTTTATATTAATTTATTTAGTTTTAGATTGAGTGGGGTAGCTCAGTGGATGAGCACTTTCTTCTGAAGTTCAAAGTCACAGGTTCGAATCCAGCTGATGACTAGTAATTTTTCAAAAGTGAATCGACCTTGGGGTCGGCATACTCTCTTGGGGCACACCCAGCCTCTATAAAGTGGGTACACTTAATTACATAATTAATTAAGAGGAAAAACATGGTCGTTGAGTGTGATCTCAGTCAAATCACCTCCTTGCACAACAATTGACTAAGAAACAGTACTTTCCCTAAATAATACTGAATACAAGATCTTTCATGGGTTGTACATTTTACTTGTAGATTAGCGTTTTTTTTTTAAATCAATAATTTATATTTAAATTATGTCTGTAGTCCAAGTAGATACCCAAAAATATAATTTAATTTTCTTGTTACGTAATAAAAGTGACATTACTATTTGAAAATAAATTTGTGTATGTTGAACTGAAATTTAAAAAATAAAAGGACATTTAAATTCTAGAAGAAATTATAAATTAGTCTCTACTACTTTCAACTTATAATAGAACTTTAAACTAAATTTTATTTAAATATTAGAGCTGTTATTTTATCATTCAATTATCTGTCAATGAAATAGATGCTAAAAAATAAATGCTTCAATTTATTTAAAACGAAAGTATGAATAGTATTTCTAATGTAAAATAAGTAGACGTAATAGGTAACTTTATAACATTCTAAAGAACTCAATTTGAACAATTAAACTTAAAAATCTGTACAGACACAGGCTAAAAATATCATTACACCCCTACAAGCCGTCCGTATAGTTTCGCTGTCGTCGAATAAGTAATTATTTGAAAAACACAAAACGTGTAATAATTTCTGGTCAATATCATATTTTGGTAAAAAATATTTAAGAATAAGTTATTAAGAAATAATGAGTGGCATATAACTTGACCATACTAGTCAATAAGTATAGGGTAATTCTTTAAATGGATAAAATAGCTACATTAAAAAATAAATAACATTTTTATAGTAAGTAAGTTTCAGTCAGGAAGAACGCAAATTAAAAGACGATTTTTTTATTTTAATTTGTGCTGATGTTTCGGCTAAAGATGCAAACCTTCGTTGAGGCAGGAATGATAACAACTAAAATTATTAAAAAACTATTGAAGAAGAATATGAAAACAAAAAAATATGTTATATACTAATAAATAAATTATAAGAATTGATTAAAAATAACTATCACATATAATTTTCATCTAGTTTAATGTTTATTCAATTCTTCTATGTTCTCCATTTTCTATTGCTTTCTGTGTTATTAATATTCACCCGTCTATGTTTATTTTATTTGTGACGAACTTAGTATGTAACTATTATACAACAATTTCCACATCTAATTCATTTCATGTGTATTCATCATTTAATTATTTATTAATCTTGTTCTCTCAATTCTGACAATTCATTATTTTTTATTAAAACTTAATTATAGTTATATATCTTGTCAATACATATAATACTCATATATTTTTATTTTTATTCACTCCTTATAATTTCTTTATTAGTAGACAACATATTTGTTTTTGTTCTCATATCGATTTACAATAGGTTTTAGTAATTTTAGTTGTAATCTTGTCTTTTCTCAGCACCGATGGAGGCCTGCAAATTATACGGAAACGTCGGGACAAAATAAAAAAATTCTTTAAATTGTATTTTTTATAGTGCCCTCCATCAGTTTCCACTGGTTTCAAATAACAGAGACGCGGTTGAGAGAGAAGCACTGGGATCTCCTTGAGTCCTGCCTTGGCTACCACGTCGGGGAATAAGGCATGACTCAGAGTCCCCTGGGTGAATGTAAATATTGTACATAGCTGTGAATGTGATTTATTTACTTTAATTTCATCTAGCTTTTATCTATCATTTCATTACTTTTTTTTGTACACAGGAATACCAATTTACTTATTTTTTTATATTTCTTTCTCTTTATTATTGATATTAATTGTATGTACATATTGTGTGAATGAATCATGTAGTCTTAATATTAATGCCCTTCAATGTGGCAGAATGTATTAATATTCAATAAAGTTTAAAAAAAAAAAAATTGTATTTTTAATTGTGTATTCTCTGACCGAAACCGAAACTAACTTCCCTACCATATATTCAACAGTCAATTATTTCTTCAACATTGTAATATTATTTTATAGTATTCTACAAAAAAATTAACTTAATAGTATTTTAAAAAAATTAAAAATTAAATTAAAAATTAATTTTACTCCTAGCAATTGTTGGTAAACTGAAGTCCGTGGTTATTCTGTTTGAGAGGAACAATATTTCCTTTAGCTGCTTCATAACCGCGATTGAGCGTGCCAACGGGCCGTTTCTTTCCTATTCAATACCTAAAGGGGGCAGTTTATTCTTCAGCTCTCGGAAGAAAAGAAAAGAATTTCAACACAGACAATAGTTTAATCATATACTTCCTCTATATATTTTTAAAAAATACATACATGTTTATTATTGGCTGGAAATCGTTACTTATTTGTAATTTAAATCCAATCAACTAAAGCAGAAACTGAATACATATACATACTTACTTAAACATATGGACGTACTCATCACAAATATACGTTATCGCTAAAAAGACCCAACTACAAAAACTTCAAACGTTCCAATCAAAATTATTGCGAATCATAACAAAAGCACCTTGATACGTGACTAACAAAACTCTACATACTGACCTCCACCTTCCAACAGTTGACCAACATATAACGTCCCATTATCAACGATTTTACACAAATTTAAACGGACATAATAACAGACATGGCCACAGCTGACATACCTCAGAACATGAGGAGGAGACTAAAAAGGTGTTGGATGAGAGATCGCCTTCCTTAGACAACCTAAGTAATTGGAACAAGTTGGGGAAGAGGTACTGCTGAGTACTTTCCTTCCCCATTCCTGTCATGTCATTATATCATGCATCGCCATCACATTTGCTGATTATCAACAATAAGTTGACAGGCACAAATATACTTTTATAGACAAAAATAAATCTAATCGAATCAAGCAAAATAATGCATACAAATATAAATGAAATAATAAATAAATAAAATATTAATAAATGTAGAATAAAATAACAGACCCACACGCATGTACGAACGCAAGCACAAACACACACTCACACATATTAATTATCTATGATATATAATTGAAATTTATTTATTTATTTTATTTATTTACATTCCACCCTACCTTGCCTGATGGGCCATACGGGCGTTTGCAATAGTGGGCTGTTATGCATGACTGCATAACAGCATACTACTGTAAGTGAAACAGTTTAAAACATATCTTCGGTGACGTTAAGACGTCACCGAAGATATGTTTTAATGATAAGTCAAGGGTGTCGGTCTTCCGGCGGTCTTCTTGGTGGTGGTCCTCTTCTCCGTGCTCCGATGTTGAGGTGGGCTGGCTGACCCACTGCCTCCTTCCAGTCATAAATAAATTTCTTGAACCGAGGGAAGTTCTCCTTACTTACCAACTGAGGAAATTCATCCTCTGTTAGGACGTAAATTCCTGCGGTTCTCATCATCGTTGCCCTTATTCCTTCAAATGCAGTGCAGGCCGTGACCACGTGCTCGACAGTCTCCAGAACTCCACAAGTGGGGCATTGGGGATCTATGTCCTGGCCAAAGCCATGTAGCTTAGCTCGAAAACCCCCATGCCCCGTGAGAAACTGTGAAATCCAATAGTCCGGGAGGATCCATTGTGCATCTAACCGCGACTGTACGGTGGGGAAGTATTTTCTGAGAGTACTCCCTTTCGGGGTAGCAACCCACCGACGGCTCCATTCCTCAATCGTATCCTCCCGGATTATCTTCTTCCATTTGTTGGGACTTTCCACAATCCTCACCCGCAGATTTTCTGGAACTCCAGCCAAGCCTTCTTTCTTGTATTTATGCTTGGTCACATCTTCTCGCAGGAGGAGGTCGAGAGGTACCGCCCCCGCTAGGGCCTGCACTGCTTCATGTGACGTTGTCCTAAATGCTCTGGTGACACGCAACAGGGCCATCCTCTGGATCGACGCCAACCTTTTTCGCTGTCGCTGTGTGAGGTTCCTATACCAGGAGGGAGATATATAATTGAAATAATCAGTAAATCAACATATTGATTTTGATATACGTCTATATAAAATATGAAAAACATCAAGTAAAACATCTCCACAAACCATCCCCCCTTCTCAAATATTGGACTAGTAGGATCCGTATATTTAAACTGCTATCAAAGAAGCCGGCATAGAAAAGAGTAATGTATTAAAATGTGCCAATTTTAAACATTTAAACAAAACCTGTCTTAACATAGTAAACTATACCTACCTGTTAGGGAATCAATCAAAAGTGATTTTATTCTATTTTATAAACATTTAATAGTTTACCATATTGTTGAAATATACATATCTGATTAATTATTATTGTTTTTATAAAAAATCTAAAAGTTTAAAACCTCTGTGTAAAGATTGTAGTGAAATAAAAGTGAGTTTATTTCAAATACAGAGTACTCAACTTTATTCTATTTCGAACCTAGGAATCAGTTATAACGGTTAGTTATATTTTGACCTCTAACCCGAACACTACCTATACCTGTACCACTACAACTCATGAAGGGTTTTAGGGTTGGCTGGTTTATTAGGAAGTACTATTTAAAGGTCGAAAGTTATTCAGGAAGAAGAACGGGCCGGGATCACGCTCAAATGTCAGATTTTTCCCTTTGATTAATTATGTTATTCAGATAACCCACTTTATATAGGTTGGATATGGCCGAGGTGGGTATCTCGACTCCCAGGATCAATCCAGGCTGATGAAAAATTACTTGACATAAGATGGATTCGAAACGGTGACCTTCAGCTAGCCAACTCAGTCCCTAAATCACGTAGGTACTCCACTTCTTTTATAATAATAGACCTAATTATTAGGTACAAATTAGAACTATGAATATGACAACTAAACATTTATATGTGTTCATGAGATTTTACACAAGAAATTAATAGTTTTAAATATAAAAAAATTAAAGTACAAACATTTGCACAGGAGAAATGACAAAAAAATTTATAAATAACTGTTATAAACCTGTACCACTAGAACCCATGAAGGGTCTGGGGTTCAGTACTATTTGGGGAAAATACTGTTTCTAGGTCAACGGTTGTGCAAGGAGGTGATTTGACCGAGATCATGCTCAACATGATCATAATCAAATAATGATCATAATCAATTATTTAATTAAGGCTTCCCGCTTTATAGAGGGTATATAAATAACTGTATATATAAATAACTGTTATAAAAAAAATTCTTTGCAGACTTGAAAATGACTCAATTAGTCGAAACGTTGTTTTTATCACAAAATATGGATTGAAACAAAAAAAAATATTGACGTATTAATTGCTTTATAAATTGTGAACTAAAATAAATAAAAATATACTCTATATCACTGCAAACATATGGGCGATCCATTTCAATTTTAGTAACCATCAAACATAAAAATTATATAAGATGACATATAAGCATTCTAGAAGAAGAACATTTTATGAAACACCATTATCAAGTTCTTATCTTATGTACATCTTAAAAAAAAATTACATTTACAATGTAATTGGCTTAATATTAGATGAGTACTGAGTCGAGATTGCCAATTTATTGATTTTTTTTTTATTTTCTTTGCACTCCTCTTATTAAAATTTCACTTAGCAATCATAACATATTTGAATAATTTCTTTAAGATTTGATATGTATATACTTAATTTTAATCTCTAAGAGGATTTCCGATAAGGCATTATATGAAATTTCCATAAAAGAAAAAGGCCTTACAAATCGGAAGTGAGAATAAGAGCGGATTGAACTACAGAGAACCCGAAGCGGTATCTACGTCAGAGAATAGAACTCTAGTAGGCCTCTTAGTAGGATTGGTTTCCGGTTGTAAGGCTCCTTCTTCAGTAACTGCGCCAGTTCCGGTGGACCTCGATGCTTTATTAAAAATTCACACACCTCTTTGGAAGAGCCTCTTTGGACGGAACTCTTTGGAAAGAAAAACAAATTCTGAAGAACATGAACTTATTCTTCCAACACGAGAAGAGCACAATAGATTGTAAGCTTAGATAATCAGCTTACATAAAAACATTTTTAAAAACGTTCATTGTAATTAACAATACTACTAAAATACGCGTAAAGATAGAAAAGAGGCATAAGGTTATTACGTTATAAATGGAAAAGTCCAAACTACAAACACGTGAGTCCCAAAATACACGTCAATAGTTAATTTGCTATCGTTTCCTTCATTTAGGCATCACGAGGGAAGAGAAAAACTAGATCACCTAAAAGTAGAAAGAAAAACCAAAAAGGAAAAAAAAAAATATTACAGTTGATATCTCACGAAGCTATCAAATACACAATGAAGGAAAAAGAAGGCTCTATTAACATAATTAAGAAAGGTTACATTGAACAGCTGATAGACCGGAATACAAAGGGAAACAAGTTTGTATAACTAAAAAATAATAATACAAAACGCGTTAAAAAATAAATAAATTAAAATAAAAAAATAATAAATTAAGTGGAAGGTATATATAATATCCATTCCTAACAAAACTCAGTATATACACTGCTTTTATAGAAGTAATATTACTAAAATAAGTAGTAGCTAAACAGACATAAGATAATTATGTTACAAATGAAAAAATGCAAACTACAAAGCCATGAGTCTCCAACAAATAAACGTCCTAACGTTTTGGCCATTCAAACATCATCAGGGCAGAATACTTATACATACTTAATATATGAATAAGTACATTATATATTATACATATATATAATGATATATATATATATATATATATATATATATATATATATATATATATATATATATATATATATATATACCCGATTCCTAAATTAAGTACACGGGGGTAGGGTCATAAGTCCTACATCCGGTCGGCGTGAGTGTTGCCTCCAGTAGACTGACGGGTCTCACAAAGCAGGGGGTCTCGGGCAGCGTGGCTTCTCTGGTGGACGTTCCCACAAATCGGCGGTCACCTATCGAACTGCTAACCACGCCCGGCGTTGCATAGCTTAGTTACCTATTGCAAGCGCCTTAGCCCGCACGGCTAACCCTATATATATATATATATATATATATATACAGGATTAAGTGGCCATACTGCAAAAATGAACTAAGGACCACAAAACAAGAAAAACATTTGCTCTGAAGCTATGTCAGCAAACGCATTGTTTATCAGATATTAACACCTAAAGATTTTCGTTGTTATGAATTATTTACGTTATATGAAATAAATAAAACCTATTTATTTGTTCTAACTGCTTTATTAATTAAATGTAAACATTAACATTCATATTAAATGTTTTTCAAAGTGAAGGTATGTCCGCAAACACTTTGTATAGAAGATGGATTAGATAGAATACTAATATGGCATTTTATCCCTAACTGTATAAAAACTACTGGCAACATAAGGATTAATACTATTTTAAATTATCATTGGGAACTCTCAATAACATTTATCAGTTACGAAGAAGGTTAATTGAATTTTATGAAACAATAACACATATCCAGTGCCGTTCTGCGTCTGCTGCTGTTGAAGAAAGATGCCGAGCATGTCTTAATGCTCAAGGAAATCGGTTTGAACAACATTTAATACGAATGTAAATATTTACATATAATAAACAAAGTAGTTAGAACAAATAAATAGGTTTTATTTATTTCGTATAACGTAAATAATTCATAACAACAAAAATCTTCAAGTGTGAATATCTCCAAAACAAAGCATTTGCGGACATACCTTCACAAGGACTTTTTTTTTACTGTTTTGAGGTCCTTAGTTCATATTAACAGTTTAGGCACTTAACCCACAAACACACACTCTCTCTCTCTCTCTCTCTCTCTCTCTCTATATATATATATATATATATATATATATATATATATATATATATATATATATATATATATATATATATATATATTAATAATGGTATGAATAAATAGAAACAATAGCAGAAATAACAAAAGGCCACTCTAATTGGTACACTAATAGGAAGGGACAGGGACATTCACTGTAGGACTGTTTGATTACTGAGCGGCCAACTGCCAGGCAGAGATAACACACATCATGAATGCCGGATTGGGGGACCTTTATTTTCAATGATATCGCTGGATATTCTCTGCTAATCCGGCTTTTAAAACAAGTATCCAATAGCAGGGATGATAAAAATAGTGATAATATAATATTGTTTCAATAGAAACAAAAAATAAAAGCAGCGAGGGCTGTGTTATAGCGTAAACTTTAACTATCTCGAGTCTAACGATACCGATTCGAATCCGGCCTGAGCGGATTAAAATTTATTTCGTGACGGGCCCACGGAATGTAACTCGATCTTCCCACTCGGGTTAGAATAAGTTCGGTTTCACATTTAAAAAAAAAATAATAATTAACGCAAAATCAAACCATTACTGATTTTACCTGAGACGGTTAAAGAACGCTAAATTGTGTGAACTGTAGCCAGTTAATATAATTGAGATGATTACATCGCAGCAAATTAAATGGGTTTGTAAAATTGTTGGACTTAGTAACGAATTCCTTATTTTTTTTTTATTCATTGATATTTACAACTGCATTATATAAAAAAATACAACTAGTAAATGTGCACTCAGGAATATAATAACGTGAAATTTCTTGTTGAGTAACTAGCCACTGATAGCACTCAAATAATAAATTTACACAAGGAGATCAGGAGTCCACCTTCTTTTCAGACGCCTCGGAGGGTTATCAGGGATCGAAGAGGAAGCAAGGTTATAAACGAGATTCTGAGAGCTCTGAAGCTTATTATGGAAGGATAGGTATCTGGATTGGGTCAAATCCGAAACATGTGGAACATTAAGGTCTTTAAGGGTGTTTTTATTTATGACAAAGTAAGCGTTGAGAATTTTACGAAGGATTTGGATTGTAAGGATTGTATACGAGAGGAATCCGGATGATTTAGTGGAGCCCCACAGCTCAATATCGTGAGTCCAAATAGGTCTTTTTATGGCCATATATACTACTTTGTAATTGATTGAAAGCTTGGAGCGTTTGTCTACTAAGTGCTGAAGTAGTTGGAAACGTCAAGCGATTTCTTGTCGTTTTAGTCTTGTATGAGGATTTCATGTGAGTTGTTTGTCCAGGAGGTCGAATTCTTAAAAGGTTAACATTTGCTTTGCTGACTGGTAAATGTCCTAGGGGTAGACCGAATGAGGTGATCTGTATTAAGATTGATGGTGTCGGTATTGAACTTTCGGGTTAGCTATTTATTTGTTTTTATAATTATATTATATTAACTAAATATGATTGATCCAGAGTGATAAAATAATCAATAGTCAAGCTCTTAATAACATTAAATTTAATCATTATCAAGATAACAAAGCCGACAGAATCGTTAATACACCGCTGATCAGATATTGTAATAGATAGCTCACTATTGACGGAGGCAGTATTTAGCTTATACTCTTGAAGTTCAAGAGCACGCACGCGATGTCTGCTTATACCAAATGTCCACCATGCAAACCTTATAACGTCATTATTAGCTAATAATTGAAAGTCTTTGATGTACTCACCGACAGTTGAGATCAATACACCAGACCGAACGACCTAAAATAATAAATATATATATATATTAATAATCAATCAGAATACAATACTAAAACTAATTCTAAAATACAGAGATACAACCATTAAATAATAGTAAATTGCATATAATGTACAATAAATATAATTGTGTAGAGATGGTTGACCGGGATATAATATGAGAAGGAGTTGGGCGGGGGGTGCGGTCAAATAAATACTAAACCTTAAAAAATAGAATTTTTAATAGTTATGCCTATGTTTCGACTAGATGTTGGACTAGACCTGATTCGACTTCCAGTCTTCTTACTGCTTCCTGCAGTGCCACTTACCACGCCCTGATTAAGACCTATAAGATGGGTCGAAACGTCGGCGTAACAATTAAAAATACTATTTTTTAAGGTTTAGTATTTATTTGACCGCAACCCCCGACCAATTCCTTCTCAAATAAATATTATAATTAATCTATACGTTATTAAGTTCGTATAATAACCACTTTTAATCTCATAACCTTTAATTTCACAATTAAAACTTTTTTTTAATATACTAGAATTACGTTTCGGCTCTCATAAGCCATTTAAAAAAAATACTTAAAGAATGATAATGAATTCATAATTATTCATATTAGTAGGTACCCCTCAAATAGCAGTATATTTCTTAAGGTTGAGAAAGTACAGCAGGGATTTCCTGGAGTCTTGCTTTTAACTGCTAATGTATATAGCTATGTTTGTGGGTGAGGAATCCCAACGAGTTAACGCGTGTACATACACAGTACCGCTAGTGTTGCACAAAATCGGTCTTGGTCATGCACTTTACGAGACCAAGACCAACCCCGCCTATCTGTTGAAAGAACAACAGCCTTGTATGAAATAATACAGTTGATTTAATTTTTTCATATTGTCTATTTTCGGTATCTCTTCTACACTAACATCTTCCCTGGATTCAGTAATAAATGTTTTCAAATACTTATTTCTTGGTTCGTTAAATTTGATGCATTGAATAAAAAAAATGAGTCACTGGGTCAGTTAAAAGGCAGTTGCATGGACCACATACTTCACTAGATATATATAGAATAGAATAGAATAAAAAATAACTTAGAATAGAATAATAAATAACCAAGACAGGAAAAAAGAAATTGATTTTTTGAATAAAAATTAAGGCAAAATAGTTACTAATACTAGACAATTTTAGTTACAATATGTAAAGAATTGGTGTAATCAATATACTTTTGCATTTAACTCCTCTAATTTTTCATTCATACTAGGTTAGGTTTCTCATATCTAAAAACTTACAGTAAGATCTCTCTAGTAATAAGCTAAAATTTAACTACAAGACTGTTACGAGAGTATTGCGAAAGACCAAGACTGTTACGAGAGCCTTCAGCAAGACTAAGACCTAAACCAAGACTGAGTTTGCAAGACCATGACTCTTCTCAGTTTCGCATTTGGGCAACACTAAGCACCGCCGTTCCCCGGACAATTGATAAAAAATAGTCACGAGTTCGCGTTCCGGTGCCGAGGGTCTTTATTTAAAAGAGTTTACGTTTTACCTAAAAGGGATTTGCCCCCACATCCTATGGCTTGGAAAAAACCCGTATAGCCTTAAAGGCGAGGAAGGGAAGGGACCAAAAAAATATATAAATACATATGTAATGTTACTTAATTTTAATACGTTAACTTATAACCAAGAGTTGTTATACAAGCTATTGTTGTTGTTGATATAGATATGTTCTTGATGCTGTTATATTTATCATGGATGCATTTTTCAATTTCTTTATATAAAATAAATGCAATTTTCATTGTTTTGTATGTAATATTTAGCCTTCGGGCTCAGGACCAGGGAGGGCAGATGCTTAGCGATCCAGTAGCTTATTATATGTGCTAGTGGACGTTGCTGAGGCTGTCGATGTGTCCCTGGCCTGATCGAAGCTCTATTCTTAAAAGTAGTTTGAATTTTGAAATAATTGTTATTGATACATATGGAAGCGTAATTGAGCTATTTGTTGTTCTAGCTTTGAAGATGATCCCATTGTTAACTTATAAAAACCGGAATCGAAGCGTCGAAGAAACTGCAGAAGCAATGAACATTTAGTAGTTTATTGAATAATTATTAAGTGGCCTTATTTCCAATTAAATAGTTATGTTAAAATATAATATTCAAAGGTCTATTGAAGAAATTATGTAAATATATATATACATAAGGTGTGTGATAACAGCAAAACAGCAACAAGGCGAGATTAATAACATGAAATATAAATTATAAATAATATCTCATTATAAAGAGGATCAAATGTTGTACATTTCTCTCGCTTACAGTATGCAGATCCGATTTTTAGCTTCTGAGACATTTTATATATAGACTTTTCTGAGATTCCCCATTGATATTACTGATGACAGGACAAACTAGAGCACCACTTTTATGTAAATTTACAAATCCATGTATTCTAGGTGTATTATAGGTAGGGTTTTTAGTTTAATTTCGTTTAATAAGAACATTTTAAATCAAACAACAAAGTTCAATTGCAAAAAATATATACATTAAAGCAAAGTCAATCTAAATATTTTCTTAATGATTTATAATTTACTAATTTAAATTAGTGATATTTACTAGTTTATGTTGTATACAATGATTGTATAATATTTATGTGGAAATCTCCATTTGGAAATTTATGTAATGTTATCATATATCATTTATATTATTTCTCTTCTTATTTTTTATATATTGTGTATATGTTGTCAAAATAAAATTTCAATGCTGTAATAATATTAGTATTAGTACTATATATTACCATTTGCTTTTGGACACTGTCTTTTCCCCCTACTACTCACTAACTAGGTGTTGGGTTAAGATACAATTTCGAATAATAGTCCATTACAAAGAAGACTAAATGCTGAATATTTCCTTCTCTTACAGTATGCAAGTCTGAGTTTCAGTATCTGAAATATTTAACCATATATTCAACTCACCTCGTTATCGTTTGGCCTCCCTAACGTAGTGTAGCGTTAAGATACAATTTTGAATTATATGTTATTACAGAGACGATGAAATGCTGAACGATTTCCTCGAAAAAAGGTGAGCAGGCCCGATTTTAGTTTCAGAGGCATTTTAAACCATAAGTATAAACATTTCAATTAATTGACTATATCCCCGGTTAAAATCTGACGGATCAATTTAATTCAATCTCCACAAAAAAGTTCAAAATGCGTCCAAAGAAGTTTTCACTTCAAAAATAATAGAACTTTTTATTATTATTTTTTTTGATTTTACTTGTGTTCATTTTATTTACTTATTTATTTTTTGTTGATATGGTGTGAATGAGGTCTTTCCTCCCTAAAACCATTGTCCAAGTGGCAAAATGTTATTTTATTGAAAAAAAGTAATAAAAATAATGTTTAAAAACATCTTAATGGTTACAAGATGTTAATTTTACTTTTTGTCAATAGATATACCTATCACTAGTTTTTATAACATATAAGAATTTTATCCAATTCTAAACACTCTGCCCTAGTTTTAGACTGAAATAAATACCCGACATCAATATTCCTCCAACATGACTAATAAAGAGACATTAACCCCGAACAAGGGAATCATAAGAGAATATTCGCCAGCTATTATTGTTCAAGCCCCATTGTATTTCTCCCTTTGTCCGACACAAAAAGGGTTTATTCAGTGATTAATGCATTAAATTCCAAACCTACTACAATCTTTGACATCCATCGTGGCATTTAATATCTAATGATATGGTGCAGTAGAATCAGATAGGACTGTGTTTAAATTAAATTGGGGAGATGACAGATGTGGGTCACCGATTTGAAAGAAACTTTTTTTGGTGATACAAGGTCGAAAAATATTAGACCTATGCCCGAGGGTTCTTGCCAATATGCTCTAAGAGCAAAGAAAAAAAAATTGCTTTAGACCACACGATAGAAGTGAAAAAATCAGGGTGAGATTAATAATATAAAATATAAATTATAAATAATAGCTCATTATAAAGAGGATAGAATGCTGAACAGTTGCCTCGCTTACTATATGTAGGCCCATTTTTTAGTTTCCGAGATATTTTAATACATATGTAAAAACATATGGAGCGTTAACAGTAGGGAAACTGACGGATCAATCTAATTCACTCTTCACGAAAATGTGCAAAAAGCGCCTAAATAAGTTTCCTATTTAAAAATAAAAAGTACGAAAAGAATGAAGGTCAAACCTGAATAATGAAAAATTATAGGAATCCTTGAAACGTTGGCAAAAATAAAAACATTTTTTTAAAAAAGACTACGTCCTGAATATTTGAGTACATGAACAACCTCAGAGCTCAAACCAAGTCCTGAAGATGACCCACATGTTTGGTTGCAAAAATAAAAAAAAATTAAAAAAAAGACTGCGTCCTGAATATATATCACCCATGAAAAATTATATTATTGTTCTGCTTAGAAAACAATCTAACCCACCGAAATTCAACTCGATGTAGCAAGAAAAAATATAGTTAACTCACATATACGTATTTTTTGTTGGCAAGACATAGTCACGAATCTACAAAAAACACCCATCTTTTTGTCATGAATGTCAACAGAAAGGCCCCCCTCCATCTTTAAAGTTGATACAATGTAATAGAAATCAATTAAGAAATTAAAAACTAAGATGCGAAAACAGCAACAAGTTGAGATTAATAATATCGTTTTTCGACACTATTTTTATCTTTTTGCCTCGCTAACACGGCATCATATTAAAGTAAAACTTCGAGTAATAACTAATTACAAAGAAGATAAAATTCTGAGCATTTTTCTCACTTGCAGTATAGAGGTGCGATTTTTAGTTTCTGCAATATTTTAATCCAAATACAAAAAAATTTAAAAATTTACTGGTGTGCTTAAATTAGAAAAGAGTCAAGTTTGCTAAGGTACCAAACCGCCCGACGTTTTCGACAACTGCAGCACTTAATAGACAATCGCTCTAAGGTAATTTACATGACTATAATAAGGCCTATTTGGACTTAGGGATCGAGTTTTGGGACTCTATTAAACCATCAAATTCCTCTTGTATCCAACCCCTACAATCCAAAATCTTTCGTAAAATCCTCAATGCTCCCTACTTTATCAAAAATAAAATCATCCATAAAGATCTTAATGTTCCATATGTTTCCGATTTGGCCCAATCCAGATACCTATCCTACCATAATAAACTTCAGAACCATCCGAATCCTCTTGTTTCTAACCTTGCTTCCTCTTCTGTTCCTGATAACCCTCCGAGGCATCTGAAAAGAAGATGGCCTCGGGACCTTCTAATATAGAAATATAATTGGAGTGCTGCCAATGGGTAGTTTCTCTTCATGTTGTACATGTCATGCTACTTGTTTCATATTTACTTATTATATTTATCATTTAATACAGCTGTGAATTTCAATAATAAAAAAAATTTAAAAATCGATTTTTGATAATATTTTCTTCCAGGGATTTCCAATTCAAGTAATTATTGTTTTTGGTTTTTCTGAAATAGAAAAAAAAAGAAATATTGAATATTTTTTTTAATTTTAATGAAATTCACAACTATATTACATTAAAAATACAAGTTTTTTTTTTAATTTTTATATATTTTTATTGAGATTTACAACTGTATTACATGGAAAATACAATAAGTAAATGTGACATTGGTAACATGACACATAAAACATGAAGAGAAACTACCCATTGGTAGAACTCAAATTAAAGTTCTATATTAGAAGGTCCCGAGGCCATCTTCTTTTCAGACGCCTCGGAGGAATATCAGGGATCGAGGAGGAAGCAAGGTTTGAAACGAGAGGATTCGGATGGCTCTGCAGTTTGTTATGGAAGGATAGATATCTGGATTGGACCAAATCGGAAACATATGGAACATTAGGATCTTTATGGAAAATTTTATTTGTGACAAAGTAAGGAGCGTTGAGGATTTTACGAAAGATTTTGGATTGTAGGGATTGGATACGAGAGGAATTCGATGGTTTAGTGGAGCCCCAAAGCTCAATTCCGTAAGTCCAAATAGGTCTTATTATTGTCATATATACGAGTCGTTTATAATTGATTGAAAGCTTAGAGCGTTTGTCTAGTAAGTGATGCAGTAGTCGAAGACGTCGGGCGGTTTCTAGTCGTTTCAGTCTGGTATGGGGGTAATACAACAAGTAAATGTGGCATTGGTAACATGACATGTACAACATGAAGAGAAACTACCCATTGGTAGAACACATTGAAATATTAATCCTTAAATTTAGTTTAAGGAAATTATACTAACAACTGGTCATGACTATCGAGATTAAAAGTATATCGATTGAAGATTAACATCCATATAGATAAACAATTGTGCCAATACCCAGTAAATAACAGTTTCAGAGATCCCGGTATTTGCCAACTGTCGGAAGAATGGCCCACATAGTGGGATTTAGGACCGGCTCACTCCCTCCCCCCCTCTAAATTACCAGGGGTTTATTTTGAAAGAGACACTACCTACTGTCTCAAAATAATTCTTTGTCTCTGTGTACGCTAACAAATCATGGGTAAGCTTCTATATGGTCTAACACGACTTTTTAACACACGCACCCATACCTATATATTGGGCTTTAAAAAATAAGGGAGCTGAAATTTTTATTGAACTGTGTCAAAAAGTTACATTCTAACAACTATATATATATATATATATATATATATATATATATATATATATATATATATATATATATATATAGAAAATAAATTTTATTCTGGGACGAAGTCCCTTATGAATAACAGATATGGACAAAAAAATAAAAACCACATCTGGCCAAAAATTACATTAAAGAATATATATTTAGCATCTTCAGTAAAAGTTCATTAAAACAAATAAGAATAACACAATTTTGAAAAAAAAATAAATTATTTAGATGAGAAAGACGAAACAGAAATCAGCTACTTTAAAGGAGAAAAACAGGCTTTGATATCGATAAATATTTTTCACAAAATCATGTAATAACTATTATATTTGATTTTAGTTAAAAATCATGACTAATTTATAAATAAAAATTTAAATCAATCTTTATTTTATTAATTTAATTAAAAATTAATTAATTGATTACGAGACAATGAAAATGTCTGTCATAGATAGATCAAAAGTTGTCAAAAAATTTTAAATGGATATTGTTTGGATTCATGTGGAAAAATTCATCAAATTATTCACTAATTTAATATTCTAAAAGACTACATGACGATTTTTCGGAAGAAATGGATGTTTATACCTAATTATTTAAATATAAAATCAAATCTAGAATGCACTCAAATCAAACTAAAGTAAATGTATTTAAGATTACATATGCTTTATACATACATGAAATATTTTTATTGTTAGAGGTTATTGTTAGGTTATAAGCAGTAGGGTAGAAATGGCGGTTCTCCCTTGTATCTGAGTTCGACCAGTTGGAACTTGTTTTGACAAGTTTAAACGTGTCGAACTTAAAAATGAAAAAATACAAATTAGGATTAGGGATTAGGATTAGGGATTAGCATTAGAGATAAAGGATTAAGATTAGGGATTAAGATCAATCAAAATAAATTATATTGGTCACGTGGTGTACAGGTGGTTAAGGTAAGAATAGCCCAGGGTCCAAAGTCCAATTCTCCTCCGCAAATTCTGGGACCAGAACCGGCATTTCTACCCTACTGCTTATAACCTAACAATAACCTCTCTACTTTTTTTTATTTCATCATAGAGTTCCTCGTGCTATTCTACAGGTCTTCCCATATGTTATAACCTCAGTGTAACCTCCCTACTCTTTGTATTACATTATTATATGTATTATTTGAAAAATATATGTATTTTTTTCTAGTAATAGTGTGTAGAAGCTCTAGAAATTTCGTATTTGGATACTTTTAAGCAATTGTATGTATGTAAATACTTTGAATAATTATATTACGCACTTAGTGAACTTCTTAAAATTGTTTATAATATCGTATATTTCTAGTGAAATTAGTGTTAGGATGTTGAATTTTTGTTTTATAGCTGTATTAGACTCTACTTATAGGGGAAAATTATTACAACATTTCTGAATTTCTTTCATAAAATATAAAGAATGTCGTATATTTAAGATAATATTTATAATAATGCACTGCGGTTTAGTGATATATATCATAAATAGAGTGTATATTTTAAAGAACATTACGTGAAAAGTGCTGTTGTTATTAAACAATGTTGAAATATCGCAATAAAAATCATAAATTATAAGATAGTTTACATATGTATAACATCAGCAAATGTAAAAAATATATAAACAATAGCTAAACAAAGTGGAGAAAATAGTTAAATCAATGGATAAATGTAAATGAAAACTATAAGAAATATAGTAAATTTTGTTAAAATGGTGTGAAAATACGTTCATATATGAAATAAATAAACAATAAAAATTGTATATGTAACTAATATAAATGTATTTGAAATATTTAAACTATAGTGTAAAAGTGTGAATATGTGTTAAATTTAAGTAAAAATGGTAATTTTTGTTGATATATGAACATAATAAATATACAACAAATGGACTACTGTCACTGAAAGAATATAGTAATATTATCAAATATTAGATAAATATGTTTATAAAAATTATCTGAATAGTTATGATGTAACTAGGTAAACATACATCGAATTGAAAGGAAATTCGTGAATATATGGTAAATATAGACCAAAATTATAAGAAATATAGGTAAAAATGGTATAGTTTATTGAAAATAGAGTAAAAAAATACTTAAAACTATTGCTTAACATAAATATATGATAAATTTAAACAAAACATTATAGTTAACAATAGTCAATTTTATTGACAATACGAAATAAATATAATATAAACATGTTTATATGTAACTAATATAATATTTAAAACTGTAGTCTAAAAGCTTGAATACATGTTAAATTTTATCGAAAATTATAACAATTGTAGATAAACCTTATATATTTTATAAACATTACTGGAAATGAGATAAATATAAAACAAATAGGTTCAAATATTATAGAAATATATTTATATAAATTGTCTAAGCAACTGGTGTGAATTTTCATGTCTGTTGTTAATTTAGATGAAAAAGAGATAAAAATGGTAAATTTTATCGAAAATTGTTGGAAATGGGGTAAAAATACAAAAATATGTTCAATTATAAGATAAATATACTATCATAATGCCTATGTAACCGATTGAAATAAGATAAAAATACTTGAAATTGCAAAGTAAACCATGAATATATGTTATAAATAGACGAAAATGATAAGAATTATGGGTAAAACTGAGAAATTTTATTGGAAATGGGTGAAAACATAAAAAAAAAATAAGTTGAAATATGAGATAAATATAGTATCAAATTGTCTAACTAACTGATGTATATGGTTTAAAACTGTAATGTAAAGAGTGAATTTGTTAAAAATAAGTAGAATGAGATTGAAAATGTAGTGTGAATTTTCTTGTTTGTTGTTAATTTAGATGAAAAACAGGTAAAAATGATCAATTTGATCGAAAATTGTTGGACATGGGGTAAAAAAACACAAAAAATATGTTCAATTATAAGATAAATATACTATCAAAATGTCTATGTAATCGATTAAAATAAGATAAAAATACTTAAAATTGTAAAGTAAACCATGAATATTTGTTATAAATAGACGAAAATGATAAGAATTATGGGTAAAACTGAGAAATTTTATTGGAAATGGGATGAAAACATGAAAAAATAATTTGAAATATGAGATAAATGTAGTATACAATTGTCTAACTAACTGATGTATATCGGTTTAAAACTGTAATGTAAAGAGTGAATTTGTTAAAAATAAGTAGAATGAGATTGAAAATATAGTGTGAATTTTCTTGTTTGATGTTAATTTAGAAGAAAAATAATATAAATAGAGGTGAAAATGGCAAATTTTATTGGAAATTGGGTAAAAATATATTAAAAAATAGTGTCAAATATTAGACAAATATAGTATAAAACTTTTATGTAAATGGTTTTAAAATGTAGTATAAAGCTTGAATATATGTTAAATGTTGACAAAAAGTTTATGAAATTTAGGCATAAATGTTAAATTTTATTGAAAATAGCGGAAAATTGAGTGAAATATAAGATAAATATACTATAACAGTACCTATGAAACTAATAGAAATGGGTTCATAATAATTAAAATTGTCGTATAAAGCGTAAAATATATGCTAAATATATACGAAAATGGTAAGAAATATAGGTAAAAATGGTATATTTTATTGGAAATTGCTAAAAATGGTATACAAATATGTAACATTGTATGTAAATGTTGGAAATTGTATATAAAATTAGCAATGAACGTAGGGATTTAACTAAAATAATTATGTTAGATTTATAAAATATATGAGAAAATATTGGAAAAAAAAAACAGAAAATAATTAATAAGATATATAGGTTAGTATGAGTGCACATAACAAAAATATACGTCAGTATCATAAAATCAAGGAGGCTGTAGACAATACCTTAGATGAACATTTGTGATTCTGATGGTAGTGACGTCACACCCCTATATGTTGCATTATATTTAATTAATATTTAGGTTGTGTTGGTAGTATTGATAATTTTGTAAGTTGTGTTGGTAGTACTGGCCATTCAAGAGTATATAAGAGATGTCGGTTTCGCGAGACCTCATTTGCGTCTTTGCTATCGTAGTGTGAACATCGTCTTGTGGTCATATAAATCTTTGTTTGTTGTATAGATTATTTTGTTTGATTTAGTTTTTGTAGGTTATAGTATTTTGTTTAGGTTATCAATTGCCTAGGTTATAGTTATTGTTATATTGTATAGGTTATTATTTATTTTTGTATTGTGGAGGTTATATATATATATTTTTTTTTTTTATATTGTAGAGGTTATATTTTTTTTTAATATATTATAGAGGTTATATTTATTTTATTTTTTAAATTATAGAAGTTATATTTTTTTTTTCAATTTTGTAGTTTATATTTATTGTTTCTTGTTATATTGTAGAGGTTATATTTATTGTTATATTGTATAGGTTATACCTATCTTTTTCTTCAAAGTTCGTAAATCGTTCACACTCTTTATAAATTGTATAGGTTTTTTGTAATATATTACAAAAATGGATCAGTTCAAATGTAACTTTTGTGGAAATTCTTATGAGTATTTGAAGAATCTTCGTAGACATGAAAAATCTTGTAATGGTAATTCGGCTTATACTTGCAGTAGATGTAGAGGAGTTTTTTCAAATGATTATAACGGCAAGAGACATGAAGATGTTTGCACCCAGGAACCGTTCTTAAAAAAACCTAAACTATCTGAGCCACAAAAAAATGAAGTGCTGACACTCGTTCCAGATGAACAGGGAATTAATATGTATGAAACAGCGTTTCAAAACAGATTAGCGTCATTCTTCATTAGATCGCCAGATTGTATGGATATTAATTCATTTTTGGAAAGTATTAAGAAGCTCTTAGCGGATAAAATTCAAGATTTACTAAATCAACATAATGCATTAAAAGTAAATTTTCTATTGGAATGTACATTTACAAATTCTCTAGGTGAAATGAATGACAAAGCATTCAAAACACGAAACAAAGCTGTATTTAAAAATAATGATCTTGGTAAATTTATTGAGAATAGTTTCATCAAAATTAAAACCGAAGCAGAGGAGTCTCAATTTCAAAAAAGTGGATGGAAGCTGATTGGAGTTGATGGTATCAGATTGAGAATCAACAAATATTTACCATTAAGAGGATCTACATATATTCCTCTCCCTGCATCTATAGAATTGAAGAAATGTTGCGTTAATGTACAGAATAATGACATGTACTGTTTCAAGTATTCCATTTTAGCAAAATTTGTGGAAAAGAATGCTCAACGTGTTACCAAATATAAAAATTTAGATCATTCGTATGATTTTAATTGCATTTCATTCCCAACTTCTCTCAACGAGATAACAAAATTCGAAAAGGCAAATGATATATCTATCAACGTTTATGGTTTGGATGAAAAAACAAAAATATACCCCCTGAAAGTTTGCAAAACGGAATTGAAGGACCATCGGGATCTTTTACTCCTTTCTGATGATCAAACTTCCCATTATGTTTACATAAAGAATTTTGAAAGATTAGTCGGAAACCAAATTAGTCATGATGGACATAAAATTGCAATTTGTAAACGTTGTTTCAAACATTTCAACAACCGGTATGGGAAACGAGCAAGTGAAAAACTTGAGGAACATAAAATTTATTGCTCTGAAAATAAACCTGTAAGAATAGAGCTACCGATGAAAGATCCTTTTATCAGATTCTCAAATGTGGAGCGACAAAGTAAAGTACCATTTGTTATCTATGCTGACTTTGAATCCATATTAGTCCCTATAAATGAACCATCATTGAATACAACCAAATATCAGAGGCATGATCCGATATCGTTTTGTATATACGTTAAAGGAATTGAAGGAGTAGACATTCCTATAACCGAACCGTACGTTTATAGGGGGACAAATGCCGCTTCTCACTTTATGGAATATATTACAAATATAGCAAACAAAATACAAGACATTTATAAGACAAAGAAACCGATGCGGATCTCATCAGAAGAAGAGGAAGATTGGGCTGAAGCTAACACATGTTACATGTGCCAAAATGTATTTAATGAAAATAATATAAAAGTTAGAGATCATTGCCACCTAACAGGAACTTACTTAGGACCATCTTGTAATAATTGTAACTTAAAACGTATAAATCCCTCGTTTATACCCGTTATAATGCATAACTTGAGTAATTATGACTCACATTTCATAGTGAAGGAATTGGGAAATAATCCTGGAGAAGTTGAAGTAATACCGAATAACGAAGAAAAATATATATCATTCACAAAACATGTGGGTAAAATAAAATTGAGATTTATAGATTCCTTCAGATTCATGCCACGAAGTTTAGATTATCTTGTACAATCTCTATCTATGGATAAATTCAAAGAAACTTCAAAATATTACAAAGATGACGAATTAGCATTGGTTACTAGGAAAGGTGTGTTCCCATACGATTATATAGACGATGAAGAAAAATTAAGTGAAACAGAGCTTCCACCCATTGAAGCTTTTTACAATAAATTATCTAATAGTAATATCAGCTTTGAAGATTACACCCATGCTCAAAACATTTGGAAACAATTCAAATGTAAATTTTTAGGGGAATACGCAGATATTTATGTTAAAACTGACGTTCTGTTACTCTGTGACGTCTTCGAATCTTTTCGAAGTGTTATGATGAAGACCCATAAACTGGATCCAGCTCATTATTTTACCGTCCCCGGCTTAACGTGGGACGCCATGTTGAAATATACAAAAATGAACATAGAACTCTTACAAGATTACGATATGATCTTAATGATAGAACATGGAATTCGAGGAGGTTTGTGTCAGGTATCGCACCGATATGCAGAAGCAAATAATAAATACATGAGTAACTTCAATTCAAACGAAGAATCTAGCTACATAATTTATTTAGATGCGAATAATCTTTATGGGCAATCAATGAGCATGTATTTACCGTATGGAGGATTCCAGTGGGTTAAAAACCCAGAATCAATAAACATATTCGATCTGGAGGACGAAGATGAAGTCGGATATATTTTTGAAATCGATATTAGCTATCCTAAAGAACTGCATCATAATCATAACGATTTGCCCTTTTTACCTGAATCAATCTTACCACCACAAGCCAAATGTAATTCAAAAAAATTATTAACGCACTTCGGAAAAAGAACCCGCTACGTCCTCCATTATAAAAATTTGATACAAGCCTTAAAACATGGCTTAAAATTAGAAAAAATTCATCGTGCTTTAAAATTTAACCAATCACCATGGCTTCGCTCGTATATAGAATACAACACGGAGTTGAGAAAAGGAGCCTGCAACGACTTTGAAAAAGATTTTTATAAGTTACTGAACAATGCAGTTTTTGGTAAGACTATGGAAAACATTAGGAATCATCAAAATATTCAGCTAGTAACTGACAGTAAAAAGTTAATGAAACTGATTACCAAACCAAATTTTATAGACCGAACTATCTACAATGAGAATATAGTAGCTGTACATATGGGAAAACCCAAAGTATTGTTTAACAAACCCATATACATTGGAATGTGCATATTAGATTTATCCAAAACTGTGATGTACCAATTTCATTATGATACAATGTTGCAAAAATAATCCAATAATAACTTAAAGATGATGTATACAGATACAGATTCGCTTATTTATAAAGTTTTAACAGATGATGTCTTTGAAGATATGAAAAAAATGCACCATTATTTCGATTTCTCTGATTATCCTAAAAATCATTTCTGTTTCTCAGATGAAAATAAAAAAAAGTTAGGAAAGTTTAAAGATGAATTAAATTCAAAAATAGTTTTAAAATATGTTGGGTTAAGAGCCAAAATGTACGCCGTCATGATGGAAGATGGTGTAAAGAAGCGTGCTAAGGGTGTAAAAGTGTCATCGTTAAAACAATATATCACTTTTGAAGACTATGAGCAAGTGTTATTAAACAATGAAATTATGCATACACCTATGAGATCGATACAATCAAAGCAGCATAATATTTTTAGTACCGAGATAAATAAAGTTTCCCTTTCTCCATTTGATGATAAAAGACACATATTAGAAGATGGGGTCAATACTTTGGCCTACGGTCATTATGAATTGGCTGAGTTGAACAAATTGAAATAAAAAATAATATTTAAAAATTAAAAAAAAAATATTAAACAAAAAGAAAATACAAAAAAAAAATAATTTGTTATTTATTCTGAGTTAATTGTATTAAGAAGTTTGTTATTTTCTAGTAGATTTTTTTTTTTTTGTTTTTGGTCACTGGCACGGTATTGATTTACCTGTAAACCAAAACTTGTGTGTGTGTGTGTGTGTGTGTGTGTGTGTGTGTGTGTATGATTTGGTCACTGGCACGGTATTGATTTACCTGTAAACCAAAAGTATGTGTGTTTTGATTTGGTCACTGGCGAGGTATTGATTTACTCGTAAACCAAAAGTATGTATGATTTGGTCACTGGCGAGGCTATAAACGCCCGTAAACCACTGAACCCTCTCGATGTATCTTCACCTTGACGTGGTGAGAGGGCTTAATGCTGTAAGCTGAACTAAGAAAGATGCACATAATTACCTAAATGTACATGGACAGTTCTTTGTAATATTATATTTCTTATACAAATAAAACCACTTTTTAAAATGAAAATACTCCTTCTCATTATCCGCTTTAAGTTTAATAAATAATATGCTAATTTAATTATTATAAATAATATAAAGTTCGGTAAATAATATGAAGTATTCGCTACTGGTTAGTTTGCAGATTATATAGTTATGATAAACATATAATGTTCAAAGGCTACAATTTTTGAACAATTTAAAATAAATGAAACGATGTTTAAAGGCTAGAATATTTGAACGATTTAAATTCAAAGAAACAGTGTTTAAAGGCTAAAATTACTGAACGATTTAAAGTGAGCACAACAGTGTTTAAAGATCACAATTTTTGAGCTATTTAAAGTGAACGAAGCAGTGTTTAAAGGCTAACATTTTTGGCGGGTAATGGGCGCCGCCATCTTGCTCCGAGGACCTGTGCCAGGATTGGTATATTCTATCTACTAACATGTGGTAATAAAATAATATAAGTAAACAAAATCATTCCTGGGGGAACTTAAAATGTTCTGTTATCTACTTTTCATGATGAATCGGGTTGGGAAAGGTGTAGGTGCTTAAAAAGGAGAGATTTAAATGAGAAAACTGATTGCGCATGTCGGATATCGGCAGGGATGGTATTCCAGGTGGAGACGGCTTGAATTATAAAGGGTTTGTCTAACGCAGCAGTTCGGTGAGGAGATAGATAGAGGTCAGAAGTACAGGATCTAGTGGGAAGGGATTGAATGGAATATTCAAACTGTAGGCTGTGAAAAATATAGGAAGTTAGCAAAGTTCTGATGACTTGGTATAGAAAGCTAGGAAGGAAGTACATGCAGACCATTTCCCGATGAGTTTCCTCAAAGGAGGGGAATTAAGAGGGGAAGTAGAATTTAAGGACAAAAAAAACGAAGGGAATGAAGGTAAAAAATTAATGAAAAATGAAACCTGTAAACATTAAAAAAAATGCAGAAAACAATATTAAATAAAAATATTCCTTAAACAAAATGGAAAATAATAATCCCCCTTTCGAATATTCACAAGTTATATTTGAATAAAAAGTGTATATATACAAATGTTGAAAAAACAAAACAAGAGTATAGAAATTCACTGACATAAAATATAATATTCAGTGAAAATAAAAACAAATTAACCATTGAGAATGAAATATAAATAAAATCGACTTCTAAAACTATAGATAAAACAAAAGAAAAAGCAACAGTCCAAAAAGAATAAAACTAAAATGGGGCAACAAAAATTAAATTAATGTTTAAATGTCTCTTGGTGATGGTGAGAATTAAAACGAACCAGGTTAAAGGCTCTACTTTCAACGAGGTTACCTAGATGTTCAGCTAATGTCAAAAGCACTCGATGTTGGGAGGATCGATACGTATATCGATCCCGATCGATGACTGACGATGCCACAGCTAGGCTCTTCAAAATGGCAAAAGGTGAAGTTGGGACAGAAGCGGCTAGCGGGGTGGGGGGAGGGGAGGAGATTTGATGTCCAAATACATTGAACCTACGTCTACGAAAGCTAGCTCCTGACTTCCGATGAAACAAAAAGGCAATATACTAGGCCGGTGGGGTTGAGTTAACTGGAGCGGCTGGTAGGAAGGTGAAGGAAGATGTTCAGTACGTGGACCCAATATCAACGAAACCACGCTCCAGACTGACTTTCTGGCTGTCTTATAGAGAGTATTGGTATCTTAATCCTTTAGACTCAGTATTACTGCAGGGCTGGTATGTATATAACGCGATAATACATAGCAAAATGCCTAATATAGAAATGATATACATTTCTGGAACAACCATATCTAGCTTTATTACAAAAAAAAAAAAAAAATAAACCTTTACTCAATTAACATTTAAAAAGAGAGGTGGTGAGAAAAAAATAAAGATGTAAGCACATGCGCCGTTAACATTCTTATTATGTTTCATATAAAATATAAATAATAACTCATTATAAGGAATAGTTCCCTCGAAGAAGAAATTCCCTCGTTCATAGTATGCTGGTCCGATTCTTAATTTCTGAGATATTTCAATCCATATCTTCAACTAAATTCTTTATCATTTAGTTTTCATAAGTATTTCTTCTTTTACTTCTATCTAACATTTAAGATACAATTTTGAATAATAGCTCATTACAAACAAGATAAAATGGTGAAAATTTTCCTTGCTAACAATATGCAGGTTCGATTTTCAGTTCTTGAGATATTTTAATACGTGTGCAAAAATACTTCAGTTAGTCGATTTCAAGCGACTTTAATTGAGCGTTACACATCGGAGATCTGGAAGATAAATCTAATTCACTCTTTACAAAAAAAAAGTGCAAAATACGCCTAAAAAGTTTTTACTTCAAAAATTAAAGTCGACTGACTAGAGAAGGAACGAAAATGGTCATGCTTGTAAGTATATATTGCTGGAATTGATTCCTGAGGTAGAGCCGAAATCGTAATTTGGTGTCTTTAGACGAGAAAAAACTGGTGAACTTATTGTTATATAAAAAAAAAAAATGAAGTCCCGTATTATCGAAAAGACAAGGAAGGGAGAGGGGAATAAAAAACTCGGAATCTAATGTAATTAAATAATGTATACAGATTATTATTTAATGTTGTGTGATTAACAAAAATCTATAACTTTGTTTTAAAGATATTTATTAAAGATAATCAAATTTAACTTAACCGCATTACTAATAGGGCGCATAAAAAAAAAATGACCGTTCTTCAACCAAATACTTGTATTATTATTTCTTTGATATGAAATAAAAATAATTCTCAAACTATAGTCCATTGTTATCTATCTTCATTAGCCCATTACCACAATCCTCTTGTGACGTCATGACACCTTCAGTGAGCAGTACTACAGCAGGTTGTACTTCTTCCAACCTCTTTGGAAATCAATCGTCTAGGCTCGATACAAAATATCGATTGCGTTGTTAAAAAAAACAGATGATAAAAAAAGAGACAGTTTTTAGTGTGATAGAAAGAATCACAGCTTTTGTCGCTAACGTGAAAAGTGTATAATTTTACCTAGTGGCATAACAATTGTCTGGGACCATCGCGGTATTATTATCTCTTTTAAGTATTTGTTAATTTGGCAAGCATAATTTTATTTTTGTATTTTTCTTTTATAAAACTTAATCTTTTTTCCTCTCTTCATTTTGTAATTAATTTTTTGCAGTTGAATTTTCTCATTTTGTATAACGTTATTTTTCTTTTATATTTTTGTTCAAACTTTGTTACTCATAGCTTTGTATTGTTTTTTTTTACAAAAATAAAATTGTATATATCAATTGTTTATAGTTATTGAGTGAACCTACCAGAATCCCTTAAAAGCCATCTGTTAGCAAAGTATTAGAAAATAAAAAAAAAACTACAAAAATAACCCAATCCATGATAAGAGTATGTGCTAGCATATCTAATTAAAAGTGTAAGTAATTTCTTTATAAAATAAACGTTCACAAATATTTAAACTTGATGCAGTAGTCGGATGCCTTCCAATACATCAAATAGATCTAGAAACAATTTCTAATGAAAACCTCACAAATTGAATTCTGATATCGATCCAAAGGTACGTTGTTATCGACAATCTATTCGGGACATCAAGTTCCACTCAAGTCACATTGTAATCGCTAATTCGCGAACACGAAGAAGACAAGCAAACATTAAGCTGGCTTACAGTTCGACCGGATGCTCCGCAATTCCTGCAAAGCCCGACCATACTTCCCGACGACACAGGAAGTTGCCGCAACTTAGCTCGAAGAACATAAACTTGCACCTCTCCGAACAAAGCCTAATTACTTTTGCTGAACTTCCTTCCGACATATCCTGTCAGGCAACTCTTCGATTAATTTCATAAAATAAATGGTTAACCGACTCTACCAACACCTGAATGTTGAGTTTATAATTTAAATCATCGGATTCGAACAGTAAAGGAACTCTACAGCAAACGCTAGAATAATTCTAATGAGGCATAACAATCCTGAACACCCCACACAGACTTTACAATATTATCTAACAAAACTATGTGATTGGAGCACACTTTGGACAATTCGCATCAACCAAGACATACCCCTCCTACACATTAATTTCACTCTCTAATATGAAACACCTCCTTTTTTTTTTTTTTTATTAATGAATATTACAAATCTGTCTCAATTAAGGAAATTTATAATTGAGTTCGGAGAGCACGTTTACACCATATTTACTAATCAAAAAATAAATAAGGTAATTTGTCTATGAAGACAAGAATAGTTGGGGTGTTCAGTCAAAAAGGAAGGCAAAAATAAATTATAATATTTATTTTTTACATATGCCGACGTTTCGACCATTGTTCACAAGAGTTTTTAACTCTTAGAGTTAAAAGAGTTAAAAGAGTGTTTAACTCTTAGAGTTAAAAGAGTTTTTAACTCTTTATTATATTATACATTGTCTGTACATCTTGATAGACTTTACAATATCTCAATTTTCTATTTAACTACTCCATTCTCAATGTTTTAATTTTACTATTTATTTTCATTTCTTACATAACTTTATATTTCTTTTTTATGTTTTACATTTTATTCTAAGATTCCTATTGTAACACTTTTGTCACCCTTTTTGATTATGCCTACTTCATCATTCCACACTCTGTAGCGGTTATTATTATTTATCTCTTAGTTCTTAGTCATTATTCTAACAATTTCATTTTACTTTATATTTATCTATTTTATTTTTCAATTTTTTTTATTTTATTTTTTTTATTATCTTTTTTACCATCATTACTTATGTTTCTCATACCTTGTTATCTGGTTATTTTCTTAGCCCTGATGAAGGCCTGAACTTCAGGTCGAAACGTCGGCATATGTAAAAAATTAATATTATCATTTATTTTTGCCTTCCTTTTTGACTGAGCACCCCAACTATTCTTCTCTTCATTATCCACGACAGTCAACCAATTACCAATTATAATTTGTCTATGGTTGTAGCGCCCTTACTCAGCCTTCGCTGGCTTTTATTGACAGTGAAATGGTTGAGGGATAAGCGCAGAGATCTCCTGAAGCCTCGCTTTTTCCTCCACAAGTGGGGGAACAAGTCTGGGTCGGAGTTCTGATGGTCGATTGTAATTAGTTTTAATAGGTATGCCAGGGTCTAAGATGTTTATTTAAAAACATTTTAATTTATTTTATTATTACTATTATTATTATTTTGTTATTCCATCATCATGATATATTATTTTGTTCTTATTTACCTGCATATTATTTAGAAATTGCCTTATTTATTTTTTTATTTTGTAAATATGGTGTGAATGTGCTCTCTGAACTCTATTATAAGCACCAGCGGATCCAGTATTTAATTTTTTTTAGGGGGAGGGCTTCAGCCCGGAAGCTTTTTTTCTCATAAAAATGACGATATTTACTTTGGTAAAAAAGAAATAAACTAGCTATCTATATGAAATGGTGTTTATGTGATTCCTTAAGTCCTTTTAAATGTAATTACACGAACAATAATACTTTAAGAGATAATTTTTTAATATTTTTTTCCATAGGACATGGTTATCTTTACCCCCCCCCTCCTCCGTAGATCCGCCCGTGATTATAAAAGTCATTTATTGAGTCAGATTGTAATGTTCATCAATAAATAAAAAACCAAAGATATTAAATAACTTCCACAATTTTTTAAATCCTGTTGTTTCTTGTCCGTTTTTTAGCCCTGAAGAATATTTGCTAAGTCGGTTCGAAACGTCGGCTTGAAATAAAATAGCTTAGCCACTATTTTAGTATATTTACGAACGCCACCCCGGACCATCTCCTTCTTTACAAATAAATTTATTTGGCCCGATTCAGTCAATACTTGTGGAATATTACTCCATAAATATTAGAAAATTTAATAAAAAAACTAACTCTAGTTTCTGTAATGTTTCCTAAAACTGGAACTCTAGGGCGATATTAAATTTCTCTGGAGATACTTCAGGAAAAATAGGAGCTCAATAAAGGATAAATTGGCGGGACGTGTATCGGAATTTAATTAAGTCCTCTTCTTAGGAAACGAGAAATATCTTTTATAATGAAAAAATAAAACTCCTTGACGAAAATAAGCTGCTTCAAGCCTCATATCAGGAGCTTCTACTAACCATGCATGGCTGTGCTTTTAAATGAGTTTTCAGTTTATGGAGGGAGCGCTAAATTAAACAAATATTTCTATCTAAGTACTCCATTCTCAATGTTTTAATTTTACTATTTATTTTATTTTTTTTTCTTACATAACTTTATATTTCTTTTTTATGTTTTTACATTTTATTCTAAGATTCCCAATGTAACACTTTTGTCACCTCTTTTTGATTATGCCTACTTCATCATTCCACACTATGTAACAGTTTTTATTATTTATCTCTTAGTTCTTAGTCATTATTCTAACAATTTCATTTTACTTTATATCTATCTATTTTATTTTTCTAATATTTTTTCTCATTTTTTATTATCTTTTTTACCATCATTACTTATGTTTCTCATACCTTGTTATCTGGTTATTTTCTTAGCCCTGATAAAGGCCTTAACTTCAGGTCGAAACGTCGGCATATGTAAAAAATAAATATTATAATTTATTTTTTGCCTTCCTTTTTGACTGAGCACCCCAACTATTCTTCTCTTCATAAACAAATATTTTAGTGTTTTTAGAGATGGATAAATAGACGAATGATCAATTACATTGATGAAACGAATATATTTCACGAGTTTTAGCTAAGATATTCTTATTCGGTATGCAATGTTTCGAGCCGGACATGTGGGTCATCCTCAGGGCTAAAAATTACTAAATATACAAAATAACACCAGTAAAATAATAAATATAAAAGTGTAAGGTTAATAAGAGTACAGAATAACAGTAACAAGATGACAGTAATAATATTAAATAAGTTAAATGAGTGTGAGTGTGCTCTTTGAACACTATTATAAGTGTCAAATGTATCAAAATAATCTATTATAAATGTCAAATTACAGTTATCAAATGTAACCTCCACTAGCTTGTTATCCACTGATATCTTATTATTATGTTATCTTATCCTTATTTTAACTTTACTGTAACAATACTTATTCAATTTACAATCTATTTATTCGTTAACATGCATTTTCTTTATATGTTAACCTACATTTTAAGTGTAATCTTTATTAGTTTGTTATACACTCATTCCTTATCTTTTATCGCAATCTGTTCACCTATAACTTACATGCTATATTCTCCTTTATTTTCTTTTTTTTTTTTTATTCATACTTGTTTTCCATTTTTGTTTGTATATTCTACATATAATACTTGATATTTTAACTACATTGTCACCCACTATATCTCTGATATCATCATTTAGTTCTGTATCAGACAACTTATTCTTATTTTTCACTATGTTCTGTATATTTTGTAGCCCTGATGAAGACCTAAAAAGTAGTTCGAAACGTTGGCAAAAATTAAATAATTCTACTTATTTAATTTAGTATTAATTTGACCGCACCCCCCTTTAACTCCTTCTCATATTATATCAACGGTCAACCATCTCTACATCATTATTATAAATGTCCTTGATGTGACAGAATGTAATATTTCTAAATAAACAAATATAAACATAAATAAGTTAAATTATAGTAATAAAAGTAAAGAATAAAATCAGCAACATGATAAATGTAAAAGTATAGAATAGAAAAAACGTTAAAATATGATAAGAAAATGACGTGTCATAAATATATAAAAACGCTGCAAATTATTTCACAATTGTTTTTATTTCCAACCAATTATACATCTAAAGTAACATTACCTCCCTAGTGACAAAGAAAAATGAATAAAAGATGATTTCAAATATTGCACTAAACATTTTTTTTCCATCATTGGTAATTTGCTAAAACCAAATCAAAGGATTATAACCTTTGCAGTATAACACATAAAAAAATATCTAGAGACCATATATTTGCTCCTAATCGTCCAATGTTAACGATTTTTTTTAGGAAATACCTTAAACCTTTAAATAATCATATACAAAATCGACAAAAAAGTGTATACTTTTTCATTTATTCGGAATTTAATTTCACCACCCATCATAACTTTTTTTTCCAGCTTCTTTTCGTTGTAGTATATTATATAAATAAATTTAAAGGGCATCGAGAAGAAGACTTTAGCGAAGTTTCATTGAAATCGGTACATTCCTTTAGGTACTACAGTCTATAGCTACGCAGGTTTTTCGGTCGCCATCTTGAAAGAAAAAAGCGGATAGAAATGTCGATGAAGGAGGAACATCCTCAGGTGACCACTGATTGTAAAGCCTAATTTGAAAAAAAAATGTCCAGTAGTTTTGGGGAAAATGCACGGACAAAAAATTTTGTATTCCTTTTTCGAATTCTACGTATTCGTAAAACCTCACATTTTGAGAGGGGATTAAGTTTTTGAATTTTTTGTTCGATCACAATGGTTCATTATTGAAAATAATAAGCCAAAATATAGGTAAGTGGACGTAAAATATACTAGAATCAAACTGTATCGATAGATAAATCAAGACATAACTTAGCAGAGGTAATTCCTAAAGAACACTTCGGAAATTCTCTGCAACAGGAATTATGGTAATATCTGAAGGCTTTTGGATAACGCCGGGCCTTATGGTCATGAAATATGAATGGCGGATTTGCATTGGCGGTTGAGGACAGTTGTCATCTCAGTTTGAAAGTCAGATATTATTTAGCTCTTGAATAGAGAGCGCCACTTAATACTCGAGGGCTCTTTATTAACGGATTCCAAGTCAACGGTAAGGGGAAACCAGCTTTGTTCAAGGAGCTCATAAAGTATTTGAATTTAAACAAACAAATAAATTAGTATCTTGTATATTATAAATAAGAGTGAAAGCTAACGAATGCTTAACACATTTCGAAAACAATAGAAACTTAAAACGTCTGCCAAATAAGATCAGTAAGTATAGCTTTCTCACAGTTTTCATTGGCTAAAAAAAATATATTACAAGGTCTAAAATATTTTGTATGAGAATGAAATCCCTGGAAGAGCTCGTTTTCGGATATTCAATAATCCCTCAACATATACGGGGTTTGGTATCCATGAGATTTCAGATTGCATATTTGATGATTCGTAATTTTAAAAAACATTCCAGTGAATACTGAATATGCATGTCGCTATTGATAGTGCGAAAGGTCACATGTAAAAATTGAGTGTTTTACAGGAGATCAAAAATACTCATTATTTCTTTATAATTTATTAGTATAATTATATATTTTATTGCTCTCTGCTATTTTCCATAGTAGTAGAGTACTTATATCAATTTCAAACTACATAATGTAAAAAATAGAATAAAAATTGAAAACTTTTACACACGATCTTGCGCATTAACTCTGATACAGGTATATTTATATTTATAGGTATATTTTCACTCGTAAAATGGATGGAACAAAAAATGCATTAGAAAATTCAACTTTTTGTTTGTTCGGAGTTAACGAGACGAATACCTTTTTTGAGTCAGAACAAAACTAATCAACCTGGAATATAAAAATATTTGTGAAGTTCACACAATTGTGTCGACCAAATTTGATCCTTGATGTCTGAAACGTAAAACGGGAGTGGAAAATTTCGATACTGAGTACAAGTTTTTTTTTCTCCTTTATGGTTGAAAAATAAGAACATTTTATAAATTTGGTGTTTTATACATATGCTGAATTGAACGCTGGGATTGGTTTCCGTTTGTTAGCAAGGAAGAGAGTTATTTGATCAATTTTATGGCAAGATGCCGTCAAACGTTTTTATTATATTTAAGGTAAGCGTAGAATTTATTCGAATTCACGTTAAATATAATCTATTTTTGGTAATGTCGTTTATAGAAAGTTTTTTTTTTATTTACTTCTAAAATAAAAATCGTATAAATTATTAAATTGTTTAAAATAAAACTAATAAACGTTTATAACGATGTAGAGATGGTTGACCGTTGATATAATATGAGAAGGAGTTGGGCGAAGGATGCGGTCAAATAAATACTAAATTATACAAATAGTATTATTTAATTTTTGCCGCAGTGCTACATCCTACGCCCTGATAAAGACCTGCAAAGTGGGTCGAAACGTCGGCAGAAATTAAATAATATTAATTGTATAATTTAGTATTTATTTGACCGCACCTCCCCCTCCCCCTGATCAACTCCTCTTAATAAACGTTTATGAATAGTACATAACAGTTTTTTTGGTGGTATTTAAGTTTCTTGGGTGAATTTCAAACCAAAATTACTCCGAACTGTGGAGAAATGTGTTATAAATTACATATTAAATTATTCAATCATTGTAATTACAGAACAACATGTAACAACAGACAACATTACATGAAATTCAAAAATCAAATTCAAAGATTTTTCTTTGTCGAAGAATTTCTAAATATCCAAATGCGGACAAAGCATCCTTAAAAGAAAAAAATCAGCTGTGCTTTGGACAGTTCAGAAAGTGGTGCGCGAATTCGTCATATACATAGCGCCAACATCTTTTTATAACATTAACTTCGATAAATTTGAGAATTATATTTTAAAAATCTGGTGTGGCCACTCAAACGACTTCCTTACTTTAGAAAAGATTTTATATCTTTACATATGTCCATCAAGAAACAAGAACAAATTGAATTAGATTTATTTTCCTGAAAATTGATCAAAAAAAAGATTCGAGTACGATTTATTCCATGAACTAAAGCAATGTAAACCGGGGTAATGTAACGAAATGTAAATGGTAATGTAAATCAGAGGGCTCTGAAACGTATAAATCCAAAAAAAACCGCATATCGAAAATTGACCCGATTGTAATACTTCCCTTACCTAGTATAGGTAGGAAAGTAATAAGTTAAAAAATGTGTAAAAAACAGAATAAGCTGTATCATCGCTAATACTGGTTCGATTCCGATTATTTTTTTTTTTTTTTGTAGATAGTTTAATTAACTTTCAACTTTAATTAACGATAGTTGAATTAACTTTAATAATAATAATAATAAAAGGCTTAGCGAACCCGAAGGTTCGATGCCGACACCACCAATCGCTTATTACACACCTCCCTCCACCGTTCCTCATCCAAACCCAGTCCCTTCAGATCGGCTTTAATGCAATCTTCCCACCTTCGCTTCGGTCTACCCCTCGGACGCTTACCATTCGACACAGCAAATATTAACCTTTTAGGAATTCTCTCGTTACTAAACCCAACAACTTTACAAGCCCATTTGATTCGCCGCGATGAAATTACCTCAATTATATTACCCGGATACAGTTTACGAAATTCGGCGTTGTGTAACCGTCTGAACTCTCCAGTCAACTCATCCTTCTTCGGTCCGAATATTCTACGCAATACTTTATTTTAAGTATTTATTTAATAATTTATTTTAAGTATTTATTTTCAAACTTTTACAATAAATTTTACTATATAATATATACTTAGCGAGTTAGCCCCAAAGCATTTTTCTTTTCTTTATAACTTTTTTCCCTGAATTATCTCGGGAATTTAGTCCATATACGAAAATTGAAAGTAGAATTATTAGAACATTATAGGAAAGTTTTATCAAAATTTTTAGAGCCGTTTTTGCGCTACAGTCTAAAAAAAGCATGTTTTTCATTTATTGCGCAGCAGCTATTGTGCATGGAGCATCCAATTTATGTCAAAGCATCAGTTTTCAAAACCATACAAAATAAAAAAAGAAGAAACCTTTTAAATTGGTTCTGTAGTTCCTGAGAAAATCACAGACAGACCAATGGCCAAAAATGTTTTTTTTTTCGAAATCAGGGGGCTCTGAAACGTATAGATTCGTAAAAACCGCATATCGGAAATTTCACCCGATTGCAAATACTTTCCTTACCTAGTATAGGTAGCAATGTAAAAACAAGAAAACTTTATCTAAATCTATCTATTTGTGGAGTTCAATTATTCTTTTTGTTTTCTCACTAGCTAAGGTAGGGAAGCATAGTGTTCGTGCAAGATGTAAAAAAAAATTGTATGCTCAGAATCAAAAATTTTCACTAGCGTTTTACGTTTCATACATGAATGATGAAATAAGAACATCAAGTGAAAATTAAGGTGTGATTGATTCATACAATCCTAGGAAATATTTATGAAATATATTGATACATATTATTATCTTTGAATATAAATGAAAATTTAAATAAAAGTAACATTTATATATCGATAAAATAGTTACATGCCTACGTCTAAGCCCTAGCAGAGATGGGCAAGTACTGAGTACCAAGTATTTTACTCAATTCGAGTTACTACTGGGAATTTAATTATTACTTCAGTTAATCACTTGACATCATCTGAGGTGGTAATTAAATTATTTGGTGCTCAAAAAAGTTCAGTTTTTGTTGGGGAGGAGAGAGGAGGTAATAAAACAATATTCTCGCCCTCTTAACATTTTTATTGAGGAGGAGGGGACGAACGCCCCCCCTAAGCTCTCCTACCCAGAAGTCTGCGCCAATGGGCTGGGCTATTCTCGTTTATTTTGTATTTCTGAAGCTTCAATTCTTATTGGAAAGATATATACGCGACACTACCGGACTGAACACACGCAGTCGAAAATAAAATAAATACAATCGGGTCTAAATCGAAAAAGAGAAATCAGTTGGATCTCGTTGGATATCCTGGAACAATAAATATCCAACCTCTCTGTGCTCAGGGCGGATATCGATATTCGATCAATCGCTATTCATGGCCTAGCCGATACAAAAGGCCTACGGCTATCGTTTGTAAATGGAGCGTTACAAATCGGACTGAAAGAATTTTTTTTATTATTTGTTTCGTAACATAACAGAATAACCTACAAATTTACAATACTTTTCTATATAATCAATTTTTTTTTAAATTTAGTGTAAAAAAGATTTTAAAGAGGAATGAAGAAGGAAGTCGTGAATCCATGTGTCACGAATTAGTGAAATATAATATGATAATAAATATTCTAATTAAAATAAAAAGAAAAAAAAACTACAGAAATTGAGAAATAATAACCATCCTAAGGGAACGCAGTGGAATATCTACTTAAACATATTTATAGATTTTTTGAGAAGAATCCATGTGGACCTACAGACTAGACCTATGGAGGCGGCTAATTTTTTGAACATCAAAATCATCCAATCCTTTCGGTTTAAAGTCATCCGTATGGTAGCCAATGATCCTTAATATGTTACAAACAAAATCTTGAATCATGACCTTTAACATCTCTTATGACCTTGAAGTTAATCCATCCCGATTCTCAAATTTCCTAAAATAGTTTCCGAAGGTGGAAACGGCAGTGGCCTCGAGATCTTTTAATCTCTTAATAATTTTTTTTTGAGGATTTAACATCAACAAGCATTTAATTTTCATAAAAGAGTGCTGCCTAATTGTATTGGGTTGCTAAATACATAGCATAGTAATTAATCACAATGGACTATATAAATATTTAAAACTAATATACATATATTCAGAATTATTTTTTTCTGCAATTTGACAATGACGATTTCCAAGCATTAGTAAGAAAACGAAAACACGTAAATAAAAAAAAAACAACTTTCTGACGATTTTGTTTCACCGCTTTATAATCCATGTTATGATCTTAGAGACAAAAAAAAAAAAAAGTGCAGCAAATTATTTCACAATGGTTTATTATTCCCAAACAATTATACATCTAAAGTAACATTATCTTCCTAGTGACAAAGAAAAAGAAATAAAAGTTGATTCCAATTAATGGACAAAACATTATATAATTATTTAATTAAAAAAAAAAACCAAAACAAAGGATATAACCTTTTCAGTTGAACATATAAACAACATCTATAGACCATATCTTTGCTCCTAATTGTCCATTGAGATAGAATATTTCATGCATTAATTTATGAAATAATAATTAAAATCGGAAAAAAGGAAGGAAAAAATATATAATCAGAATTCCGCTCTCAACAGAATAAAAGATTATAACAAAAAAAATCGAGACAAAAAAATGGAAAGGAAAAAAACCAAATCCTACGGATATTAAACATTGCCCTCGCCCTGAATTCATTTTACTTCTAGCAAAAAAAAAGCAGAAAGAAAAACAGAATCCTGCGAGAGTTAAAAAATATAAATACAGCACTAAGGGTAGGCCGGTTTAAACTTTTTATGTATCCCAACTCTCCCGTTAGAGGGAGTTAGGAGGAGGGAAAAATAAGAACTACCTCCCGCGAGGGGAGCAACCTTTGAACTTTATTATAATTAATATAAATTACGCAAGAGAAATTAATTAAACGTGATACGGTTTTAAATGTGTAAAATTCTTCAAATATTCAAGAAAACAAACAATTAAAATCTCAACCATAATCTATTACAGTCAAAAATCTAGGAGTAACCTTTGACCAGAACCTCTCCTGGGATAATCTGCTATGTATTGTAAAGACCGCCGGTGGAATAATTATTTTAAATGTATAAATAAACATCATAAGGGTTCACATCTGGCGGTACCTGACTGAGGGTAACCCATTAGGACAACATTTTGTAAGTGGTAATAAAAACCCTTAAGAACCACCGACAAAGACCGACAACTAAGTGTTTAAAAAGGATCCCATAAGACCTTTTCACACCTTCCACCAGAAATACCTAAGTCTGTACCTGCTGCTTTACCTTGGCCTGGGGGAGAGGGCGTAGTCATCCCTTAGGCTGAGAATATTCAGCCAATCAGGAAAAGACTACCAAAAGAGAGGGGGGTGAAGGAAGGTGGGAAATAGAGAATTTGGACTAGACACTTCTTCTTGGGACTCGGAGAGGAGGAGACTTGCTCTGGGGACTTCAAGCGGGGGAGTCGAGGGAGGAAGACGAAGACAGCCGGAGAGAGAGATGGACGGACTAGACGCTGAAGGAGAGAGCAGAGACAGGGAATCCAGATATGACGGCTAGAAACACTATGAACGACCAGCTAAGTGGTAACAAGCATTTAGTTATACTAATGTAAATTTGTGTTGGCAACCATCAATCATTAATTAATAATAATCAATATAACACTTAACTTTAATCAAACATCAAGCATTCTCCTCCAGTATGATTCTTAACTATTCATTATGTATATAGGTTTAGTTATTATTTTGTATATAAATATTTTTGGTTTTATTTAAGCTTGTAAATATAATAGTTAGTAAACCAACGTAGTACTTTTAAATTCTACCTTGCATACCACCAATTAGTAATAGAAACAAATAGTAAATTTATAAACATGATACCTTTAGAAAGGAAATCCGATAAAAATTATATGGTTCAATCTAGGATACTACAGTAGGGGGTCTGTGGTATCTAACATTTAAATACATCATTAATATATTTTTCTGTAGATCGGTTCCCTTCTGGAACCGATATGAATAGAAATATAAGTATTAATTACATTTTAATACAAATAAATGCGGTTCCTGGAACCCCTTACTCGCCGTAGAAACGCGAGGCCAGGAACATAGCAAATCATATCTCCCAGATTACCCGAAAATCCATAACTGCCCTTAAACAACTCCTAAGATTCCGTG
>OV725079.1:178087448-178106432 GCA_928085145.1 Nezara viridula | reverse complement strand
TTTATGAGATAGTTTTTAATAATTTTTTCTGTAAAGCATGGTTATATTTTACCATCCGCCTGAGTCCTAAGGCATATATACCTATCTTACATATGTAATATCACATCGGTATGACTATTCAATTTTCAGCTAGACTGGTCTGATCTTGGTTATTTGAACTAAGGGGGCCTTAAAACGTCTATTTCGTTGAGAACAGAGATACAAAAATTTTCACGAACGCAATTCCTTCCCTTACTATTTATTATATATACAGGTAAGTGAAAATAAAAAGAAAAATTGACTTCACTGCCAATAAAATTTATTGCGAATTTTAATCTTTTTTGATATCCACAACCACTCAAAATTAAATAAGATGGTTAATAATTTCTTTGATAATTTATTTTTATTAACTTTTTTACGGTTTTTGCGATTTTTATAAATTATTTTCGAAAATAAATTATAAAAATTCAAAAAATAAAACAATGTTTTTACTATTTTTCAATGTTAAATGTTGAACAGTTTATCCCTTTAAGATGTAATGTTTAAAAAATAGGCATTCTAGAGTGTATGTATTAGCTAATCAAATTCCTTGAAAGTGAATCTTCATCATAACCTAAAAGGAAGGAAGATCTTAAAAATATAAAAAGGGAGGTATAGAAGATATGGTTGAAACATTTGAATCCTATATTTGTAAAATATTCATTCGCCTCTCTGGCCCCCTTTTCACGGACAAATATCATCTCAAATTTTCCCCGTAGCTCTCTTTCCCTCACTATATACTGAATATAGGATGTCTTGTCCGATACAGAATTCATAAACCCTTCTCTCCCTCGATCAACTCGAGCAGGAACAATCCGGTACGTATCGCATTTCCCAATTAGCCACCGGAGACGAGAGATAGTAGGGGCCGAAACCTGAGCCATCGCCTGTGTTGTGGCGGATCTCGATAGCGACTGACTGCTCGAACAATAGTTACCAGTTGTGGCTAATGTTTCAATGCCCTCTAAGAAGGTGTCGACTTAGCGAAATACAGGACGGTCTCGATTATTAATCCGATTAGTAATCCGAACAAGAAAGAAAATGAACTACGGTGTGTGCTTCTTTATACCAGATGATAGAAGTGAAAACATCATCTAGGTGAGATTAATAATATTATTAATCACTGTTGGAGCCAGGGGTATTTCGAAATTAAAAAAAAATTAAAATAGATTTGCATTATCCTGGGACTTTATCCCTTACGGACAAATCATAGATACAGAGTGAATGAGTGTGTGGCTATAAAATTAAATTCAATATTTACAATTCTCATTAAAATTAAAATATTGGAAGAAAAAAAAATACATACAGATATATATATAAACTAGGACTCGAAATAAACGTGGATAAAACAAAATATATGGTTAACTGCAAAAATGGCGATACTACTGGTGATATCGATATAGATGGTAATATGTTTGAACAGGTAGATAAATTTAAGTATCTAGGTTCTACAATAACTAGAAAAAACGAAATTGAAGAAGAGATTAAGGTTAGACTGAAGTCGGGAAATGCTTGTTATTTTTCTGAGACAAAACTACTCAGTTCGCGCCTCTTGTAACGGAACTTAAAAATTAGAATCTATAAAACAATTATATTGCCTACAGTTCTTTATGGATGCGAAACTTGGCCGCTTACATTAAGTGATGAGCAGCGTCTTAAGGTTTTTGAAAATAAAGTATTGCGTAGAATATTCGGACCGAAGAAGGATGAGTTAACCGGAGAGTTCAGACGGTTACACAACGCCGAATTGCGTGAACTGTATCCGAGTAATATAATTGAGATAATTTCATCGCGGCGAATCAAATGGGCTTGTAAAGTTGTTGGACTTAGTAACGAGAGAATTCCTAAAAGGCTAATATTTGCTGTGCCGAATGGTAAGCGTCCGAGGTGTAGACCGAAGCGAAGGTGGGAAGACTGCATTAAAGCCGATCTGAAGGGACTGGGTTTGGACGGCGGAGGTGGTGTCGGCATCGAACCTTCGGGTTCGCTAAGCCTTTTATTATTATTATTATTTATTATATATAAAATAAACATGTGGTAATAAAATAATATAAGTAAACAAAATCATTTCTGGGGGAACTTAAAATGTTCTGTTATCTACTTTTCATGATCAATCGGGTTGGGAAAGGTGTAGGTGCTTAAAAAGGAGAGATTTAAATGAGAAAACTGATTGCGCATGTCGGATATCGGCAGGGATGGTATTCCAGGTGGAGACGGCTTGAATTATAAAGGATTTGTCAAACGCAGAAGTTCGGTGAGGAGGTAGAGGTCAGAAGTACGGGATCTAGTGGGCAGGGATTGAATGGAATATTTGAATTGTAGACTGTGAAAAATATAGGAAGTTCGCTGAGTTCTGATGGCTTGGTATATAAAGCTAGCAAGGAAGTACATGCAGACCTTTTCGCGGTGAGGTCCTCAAAGGTGGGGAAATATGAGTAGAATTAAAGGGAAAAAAACGAAGGGAATGAAAGTAAAAAATTAGTGAAAAATGAAACCTGTAAACATTAAAAAAAATGCAGAAAACAATATTAAATAAAAATATTCATTAAACAAAATGGAAAATAATAATACCCCTTTCGAATGTTCACAAGTTATATTTGAATAAAAAGGGTATATATATACAAATGTTGAAAAAACAAAACAAAATGAAACAAGAGTATAGAAATTCACTGACATAAAATATAATATTCAGTGAAAATAAAAACAAATTAACCATTGGGAATGAAATATAAATAAAATCAACTTCTAAAATTATAGATAAAACAAAAGAAAAAGCAACAGTCCAAAAAGAATAAAACTAAAATGGGGCAACAAAAATTAAATTAATGTTTAAATGTCTCTTGGTGATGGTGAGAATTAAAACGAACCAGGTTAAAGGCTCTACTTTCAACGAGGTTACCTAGATGTTCAGCTAATCTCAAAAGCACTCGATGTTGGGAGGATCGATACGTATATCGATCCCGATCGATGACTGACGATGCCACAGCTAGGCTCTTCAAAATGGCAAAAGGTGAAGGTGAGACAGAAGCGGCTAGCGGGGTGGGGGGAGGGGAGGAGATTTGATGTCCAAATACATTGAACCTACGTCTATGAAAGCTAGCTCCTGACTTCCGATGAAACAAAAAGGCAATATACTAGGCCGGTGGGGTTGAGGTAACTGGAGCGGCTGGTAGGAAGGTGAGGGAAGACGTCCAATACGTGGAGCCAATATCAACGAAAGCACGCTCCAGACAGACTTCCTGGCTGCCTTATCGCGAGTATTGGTATCTTAATCCATAAGACTCAGTATTACTGCCGGGCTGGTATGTATATACAAACGCGATAATACATCGCAAAATGCCTCATATACAAATGATATACATTTCTGGAAGAAACATATCTAGCTTTATTACAATAAAAAACAAAACAAATAAATCTTTACTCAATTAACATTTAAAAAGAGGGGCGGTGAGAGAAAAAATAGTAATGAAAAAAATAAATATGTAAGCATATGTGGCGTAAACAATCATATTATGTTTTATATAAAATATAAATTATAAAGAATAACTCATTATAAAGAATGCTTCCCTCGAAGTAGAAATTCCCTCGTTCATAGTATGCTGGTCCGATTCTTAATTTCTGAGATATTTTAATCCATATCTTCAACTAAATTCTTTATCATTTAGTTTTCAAAAGTATTTTTTCTTTTACCTCTATCTAACATTTAAGATACAATTTTGAATAATAGGTCATTACAAAGAAGATAAAATGATGAACATATGTAGGAACGATTTTTAGTTCTTGAGATATTTTAATACGTGCGTAAAAATACTTCAGTTAGTCGATTCCAAGCGACTTTAATTGAGCGTTACACATCGGAGATCCGAAAGATAAATTTAATTCTCTCTATACAAAAAAAAGTACAAAATGCGCTTAAAAAAGTTTTTACTTCAAAAATTAAAGTTGACTCACTAGAGAAGGAATGAAAATGGTCATGCTTGTAAGTAAATATTGCTGGAATTGATTCCTGAGGTAGAGCCGAAATCGTAATTTGGTGTCTTTAGACGAGAAAAAACTGGTGAACTTATTGTTGTATAAAAAATAATGAAGTCACGTTATGTCGAAAAGACAAGGAAGCGAGAGGGGGGAAAAAAAAAACTCGGTATCACATGTAATTAAATAATGTGTTCAGATTATTATTAAAAATATTGCGTAGATTAACAAAAATCTATAACTTTTTTTAGAGATATTTATTAAAGTTGATCAACCTTAACTTAACCATATTACTAATAGGATGTATAAAAGAAATGATCGTCCTTCAACCAAATATTTGTATTATAATTTCTTTGATATAAAATACAATTAATACTCAAAGTACAGTCCATTGTTACCTATCTTCATTAGCCCATTGCCACAATCCTCTTGTGACGCCATGACGACTTCAGCGAGAATTACTGCAGCCAGTTGTACTTCTTCCAACCTCTTTGGAAATCAATCTTCTAGGATCGATACAAAATATCGATTGAGTTGTTAAAAAAACAGATGATGAAAAAAGAGACAGTTTTTAATGTGATAGAAACAATCACTGTGTTTGTCGCTAACGTGAAAAATGTATAATTTTACCTAGCGGCATAACAATTGTCTGGGACCATCGCGGTATTATTATCTCTTTTAAGTATTTGTTAATTTGGCAAGCATAATTTTATTTTTGTATTTTTCTTTTATAAAACTTAATCTTTTTTCCTCTCTTCATTTCGTAATTAATTTTTCGCAGCTGAATTTTCTCATTTTGTATAACGTTATTTTCTTTTGTATTTTTGTTCAAACTTTGTTACTCAGAGCTTTTGTATTGTGTTTTTCCAAAAAATAAATTGTATATATCAATTGTTTATAGTTATTGAGTGAACCTACCAGAATCCCTTAAAAGCCATCTGTTAGCAAAGTATTAGAAAAGTTAAAAAAAACTAAAGAAACAACCCAATCCATGCTAAGAGTATCTAATTAAAAATGTAGGTAATTTCTTTATAAAATAGACATTCACAAATATTTAAACTTGATGCAGTAGTCGGATGCCTTCCAATACATTTCATCAAATACCGATCCAATACACCGAAATACCAATACTAATATACCAAATACCGATCCAATACATTTCATCAAATATCTATACCGACGGATCAGCTGAATCAGCCGTTAAAAATGCTGGAGCAGGGGTTTACTCAAGGGAATTCCAAATCAGCGCTGCGGTGGGAAAACATGGAACAAATTTCGACGGTGAGATAGAGGCGATCCTCATAGCCTTAAGAACATGTCTGGAAGGCAGGATCAGAGCGCTGTTCTCTTCATCGACTCCCAAGCAGCCATCCTCGCTGTCACAAGCACGAATGAATGTTTATCGAGTGCTATATTGGAATGTAAATCCCTCCTCTCTAACCTGACACACCGAGGCACCAATGTGGTCCTACAGTGGATCCCCAGCCATTGTGGGATTCCGGGTAACGTTGAGGCTGATATTCTTGCCAAGCGAGGAACAGATTTGCCTCAGCCGATACATCCAAAACCTTACGACTCAATACGGCGAATGGTGAAGATGGTAGTGTAGGAGGAAATAAGAAAAGCACATTTTGGCAAAGTGGAAGGGAATCGTTACGAGTGGTTGAAGGATAACCCGATCCCAGCTGAGCTGCCGAGAAGAGATGCAGTTGCCTGCTTCCGCCTGGCCACTGGTCATCCACTATCTGCAGAGTCTTCTCTATAAGACAGGCGTGGCTGAGGATCCTAGATGTGAATTGTGTCATCGAGGAACAATGGATGCAGACCATCTAGACGCATGTCCTGCCTTGAGGGACATAAGCGACAAAATATTTTCAAATATACATATCAGAAAGTCTAAATTATACTGGGCAGCAAGATGTCGGATGGCCAAATGACCAACGACTGTCATAAGAAAAAAAAAAAAAATATATCATCAAATAGACCTAGAAACAATTTCTAATGGAAAGCTCTCAAATTGAATTATGATATCGATCCAAAGGTTCATTGTTATCGATAATCTCTTCGGAACATCAAGTTCCATTCAAGTCACATTGTAATCGCTAATTCGCGAACACGAAGAAGACAAGCGAACATTAAGCTGGCTTACACTTCGACCGGATGCTCCGCAATTCCTGCAAAGCCCGAGCATACTTCTCGACGACACAGGAAGTTGCCGCAACTTAGCTCGAAGAACACAAACTTGCACCTCTCCGAACAAAGCCTAATTACTTTTGCTCAACTTACTTCCGACATATCTTGTCAGGCGAATCTTCGATTAATTTCATATAATAAATGGTTAACCGACTCTACCAACACCTGAATGTTGAGTTTGTAATTTAAATCATCGGATTCGAACTTTAAAGGAACTCTACAGCAAGCTTCTTTTTTTAATTGATGAATATTACAATCTGTCTCAATTAATGACACTTATAATTGAGTTTAGAGAGCACATTCACACCATATTTACAAATAAAAAAATAAATAAGGTAATTTTTTTTTAAGGTAATAATTAATGGTTGTAGCGCCCTGGGTCAGCCTCCGCTGGCTTCTAACACCAGTAAAGTAGTTGAGGGAGAAGAGCAGAGATCTCCTGAAGCCTCGATTTTTTCTCCACAAGTGGGGGAACAAGTCTGGTTCGGAGTTCTTATGGCCGATTGCAATTATTATAAATAGGTATGCCTTCGTCTAAGATGTTTATTTAAGAATGTGCTCTCTGAACTCAATTATAAGCACTAGCGGATCCAGGATTTAATTTTTTTTGGGGGGAGGGGCTTTAGCCCGAAAGCTTTTTTTCTCATAAAAATGACGATATTTAATTTGGAAAAAAAGAAAGAAACTAGTTATCTATATGAAATGGTGTTTAAGTGATTCCTTAAGTCCTTTTAAATGTAATTACACGAACAATAATACTATAAGAGATAATTTTTTAATATTTTTTCCATAGAACATGGTTATCTTTACCCTCCCCCTCCCCCCCCGTAGATCCGCCCGTGATTATAAGAGTCCTTTATTGAGACAGATTGTAATGTTCATCAATAAATAAAAAATCAAAGATATTAAATAACTTCCACAATTTTCTATATCCTGTTGTTTCTTGTCCGTTTTTTAGCCCTGAAGAATATTTGCAAAGTCGGGTCGAAACGTCGGCTTGAAATAAAATAGCTTAGCTACTATTTTAGTCTATTTACGACCGCCACCTCGGACCATCTCCTTCTTTACAAATAAATTTATTTGGCCCAATTCAGTCAACACCTGTGGAATATTACTCCATAAATATTAGAAAATTTAATAAAAAAACTAACTCTAGTATCTGTAATTTTTCCTAAAACTGGAACGCTAGGGCGATATTAAATTTCTCTGGAGATACTTTAGGAAAAATAGGAGCTCAATGAAGGATAAATTGGCGGGACGTGTATCGGAATTTAATTAAGTCCTCTTCTTAGGAAAGGAGAAATATCTTTTATAATGAAAAAATAAAACTCCTTGACGAAAATAAACTGCTTCAATCCTCATATCAGGAGCTTCTACTAACCATGCATGGCTGTGCTCTTAAATGAGTTTTCAGTTAATAGAGGGAGCACTAAGTTAAACAAATATTTCTATCTAAGTACTCCATTCTCAATGTTTTAATTTTACTATTTATTTTATTTTTTTTTCTTACATAACTTTATATTTCTTTTTTATATTTTTACATTTTATTCTAAGATTCCCAATGTAACACTTTTGTCACCTCTTTTCGATTATGCCTACTTCATCATTCCACACTATGTAACAGTTTTTATTATTTATCTCTTAGTTCTTAGTCATTATTCTAACAATTTCATTTTACTTTATATCTATCTATTTTATTTTTCTAATATTTTTTCTCATTTTTTATTATCTTTTTTACCATCATTACTTATGTTTCTCATACCTTGTTATCTGGTTATTTTCTTAGCCCTGATAAAGGCCTGAACTTCAGGTCGAAACGTCGGCATATGTAAAAAATAAATATTATAATTTATTTTTTGCCTTCCTTTTTGACTTAGCACCCCAACTATTCTTCTCTTCATAAACAAATATTTTAGTGTTTTTAGAGATGGATAAATAGACGAATGATCAATTACATTAATGAAACGAATATATTTCACGAGTTTTAGCTAAGATATTCTTATTCGGTATGCAATGTTTCGAGCCGGGCATGTGGGTCATTCTCAGGGCTAAAAATTACTAAAAATACAAAATAACATCAGTAAAATAATAAATATAAAAGTGTAAGGTTAATAAGAGTACAGAATAACAGTAACAAGATGATAGTAATAATATTAAATAAGTTAAATGAGTGTGAGTGTGCTCTTTGAACACTATTATAAATGTCAAATGTATCAAAATAATATATTATAAATGTCAAATTACAGTTATCAAATGTAACCTCCACTTGCTTGTTATCCACTGATATCTTATTATTATGTTATCTTATTCTTATTTTAGCTTTACTTTATCAATACTTATTCAATTAACAATCTATTTATTCGTTAACATGCATTTTCTTTATATGTTAACCTAAATTTATCAAGTGTAATCTTTATTAGTTTGTTATACACTCATTCCTTATCTTTTATCGCAATCTGTTTACCTATAACTTACATGCTATATTCTCCTTTATTTTCTTCTTTTTTTTTATTCATACTTATTTTCCATTTTTGTTTGTATATTCTACATATAATACTTGACATTTTAACTACATTGTCACCCACTATATCCCTGATATCATCTTTTAGTTCTGTATCAGACAACTTATTCTTATTTTTCACTATGTTCTGTATCTTTTGTAGCCCTAATGAAGACCTAAAAAGTAGTTCGAAACGTCGGCAAAAATTAAATAATTCTACTTATTTAATTTAGTATTAATTTGCCCGCACCCCCCCCCCTCCTCCCCATCAACTTCTTCTCATATTATATCAACGGTCAACCATCTCTACATCATTATTATAATATTATAATATTTCTAAATAAACAAATATAAATATAAATAACTTAAATAACAGTAATAAAAGTAAAGAATAAAATCAGCAACATGATAAATTTAAAAGTATACTAATAGAAAAAACGTTAAATTATGATAAGAAAATGACGTAGCATAAATATATAAAAACGCTGCAAATTATTTCACAATGGATTATTATTTCCAAACAATTATACATCTAATGTAAGATTGCCTTCCTAGTTACAATTAAAACGAAATAAAAGGTGATTCAAATTATTGGACTAAATGTTTTTTTTAATCATTAGTAATATGCTAAAAAAGTTAGCATTATTTCAGTAACAAATTCAAAATTCAAAAACCAAAACAAAGGATATAATCTTTGCAGTAGAACACATAAGAAAATATCTAGAGACCATATCTTTGCTTCTAATTGTCCGATTTTAACGTTTTTTTTTTTTTTTGGTTTATTATTTTCAATAATCAACTATTGTGATCGACCGAAAAATTCAAAAACTTAACCCCCTCTCAAAATTTGGGTTTCACGTTTCAGAATGAATAGAATTCGAAAATTGAATAAAATTTTTTTGTCCGTCCGATGTCCGCGCATTTTCTCCGAAACTACTGGACCGATTTTTTTCAAATTTTGATATAAAATCAGAGGTCACCCGAAGATGATCCTCCTTCATCAACATTGATTACCGCCTTTTACTTTCAAAATGGCCGCCGAAAAACCTGCGTTGCTATAGACTGTAGCTCCAAAACGAATGTACAGATTTCAATGAAACTTCGCTCAAGTCATTTTCTCGACGCCCTTTAAATTTATCTATATAACATACTTCAACGAAAAGAAGCTAGAAAAAAAGTTACGAGGGATGGTAAAATTAAATTTCGAATAAGTCGAAAAGTTTATACTTTTTTTTTTGGCATTGTCTATGGTTTTTCAAAAGTTTACGAAATTTCCTAAAAAAATCGTTAAAAGCGGACAATTAGGAGCAATGATATGGTCTCCGGTTTTTTTTATATGTTCTACTCCAAATGTTATATCCTTGGTTTGATTTTTAAATTGTGAATGTGTTATTGTAGTAATGCTATTTTGTTTAGTATATTACTAATGATTAAAAAAAATCACCTTTTGTTTATTTTTCTTTGTAACTCAGAAGGTAATGTTACTTTAGATGTATACTTGTTTGGAAATAATAAACCACGGTGAAATAATTTGCAGCGTTTTGTTTTTCTAGGAAATGCCGTAATTGACAAAATCGACAAAAAACTGTATAATTTTTTAGTTATTCGGAATTTAATTTCACCACCCCTCGTAACTTTTTTCCAGTTCTTTTCGTTGAAGTATATTATATAAATAAATTTAAAGGGCATCGAGAAGAAGACATTAGCCAAGTTTCTTTGAAATCGGTACATTCCTTTAGGTACTACTACAGTCTATAGCTACGCAGGTATTTCGGTCGCCATCTTGAAAGAAAAAAGCTGATAGAAATGTCGATGAAGGAGGATCATTCTCGGGTTGCCACTAATTTTAAAGCCTAATTTGAAGAAAAAAAAACTGTCCAGTAGTTTCGGGGAAAATGCGCGGACAAACAATTTTGTATTCCTTTTTCGAATTCTACGTATTCGTAAAATCTCAAATTTTGAGAGGGGTTTAAGTTTTTGAATTTTTTGTTCGATCACAATGGTTCATTATTGAAAATAATAAGCCAAAATATAGGTAAGTGGACGAAAAATATACTAGAATCAAACTGTATTGATAGATAAATCAAGACATAACTTAGCAGAGGTAATTCCTAAAGAACACTTCGGAAATTCTCTACAACAGAAATTATGGTAATATCTGAAGGCTTTTGGATAACGCCGGGCACTACGGTCATGAAATATGAATGGCGGATTTGCATTGGCGGTTGAGGACAGTTGTCATCCCAGTTTGAAAGTCAGATATTATTTAGCTCTTGAATAGAGAGCGCCACTTAATACTCGAGGGCTCTTTATTAACGGATTCCAAGTCAACGGTAAGGGGAAAGCAGCTTTGTTTAAGGAGTTGTTAAAACATTTGAATTTAAACAAACAAATAAATTATTATCTTGTATATTATAAATAAGAGTGAAAGCTAACGAAGGGTTAACATATTTCGAAAACCTTAGAAACTTAAAACTTCTGCCAAGTAAGGTCAGTACAGCTTTCACACAGTTTTCATTGGCTAAAAAAAAATCGATATAACAAAGTCTAAAATATTTTGTATGAGAATGAAATCTCTGGAAGAGCCCGTTTTCGGATATTCAATAATCCCTCAACATATACGGGGTTTGGTATCCATGAGATTTCTTTATCAGCAAATACTAAAATGCGAAAGAGTTTGCAGATTGCAGATTGCATATTTGATGATTCGTAATTAAAAAAAAATCCAGTGCATACTTAATATGCATATCGCTATTGTTAGTGCAAAAGGTTGTATATAAAAATTGAGGAGAGCTTAAAAAATAATTATTTTTGTATTAGTATAATTATATATTTTATTGCCCTCTGCTATTTTCCATAGTAGTAGACTACTTATATCAATTTCAAACTACATAATGTAAAAAATAGAATAAAAATTGAAAACTTTTACATACGACTTTGTGCACTAACAGTAGTGATATATATATACTTAATAGATATGTTTTCACTCGTAAAATGGATGGAACAAAAAATGCATTAGAAAATTCAAATTTTTGTTTGTTCGGAGTTAACGAGACCAATACTTTTTTTGAGTCAGAACAAAACTAATCAAGCTGGAATATAAAAATATTTGTGAAGTTCACACAATTGCGTCAACCGAATTTGATCCTTGATGTCTGAAACGTAAAATAGGAGTGGATACTGAGCACAATTTTTTTTTATCCCTTTATGGTTGAAAAATAAGAAAATTTAATTAATTTGGTATTTTATACATACGCTGAATTGCACGTTGGGATTGGTTTCCGTTTGTTAGTAAGAAAGAGAGTTATTTGCCAAATTTTATCGCAAGATGGCGTCAAACGTTTTTATTATATTTAAAGTAAGCGTAGAATTTATTCGAATTCACGTTAAATATAATCCATTTTTAGTAATGTCGTTTATAAAACATTTATTTATTTTTGTTTTATATACTTACAAAATAAAAATCGCAGAAATGAGTGAATTGTTTAAAATAAAACTAATAAACATTTATAATGATGTAGAGATGGTTGACCATTGATATAATATGAGAAGGAGTTGGGCGGGGGGTGCGGTCAAATAAATACTAAATTATACAAATAGTATTATTTAATTTTTGCCGCAGTGCTAGATCCTACGCCCTGATGAAGACCTGCAAAGTGGGTCGAAACGTCGGCAAAAATTAAATAATATTAATTGTATAATTTAGTATTTATATCACCGCCCCCCCCCTGATCAACTCCTCTTAATAAACGTTTATGAATAGTACATAACAGTTTTTTTGGTGGTATTTACGTTTTTTGGGTGAATTTCAAACCAAAATTACTCCGAACTGTGGAGAAATGTGTTAGAAATTACATATTAAATTATTCAATCCTTGTAATTAGAGAACAACATGTAACAACAGACAACATAACATGAAATTCAAAAATCAAATTCCAAAATTTTTCTTTGTTGAAGCATTTCTAAATATCCAAATGCGGACAAAGCATCCTTAAGAGAAAAAATCAGCTGTACTTTGAACAGTTAAGAAATCGGTGCACGAGTTCGTCATATACATAGCGATAACATCTTATAAGATTAAGTTAGATAAATTCAAGAATTATATTTAAATATCTGGTGTGTTCACTCACGACATTCCTACCTGTTTTAGAAAAGATTTTATATCTTTACATATGTCCATCAAGAAACAAAAACAAATTGAATTAGATTTATTTTCCTGAAAAATGATCAAAAAAAAGATTCTAGTACGATTTATTCCATGAACTAAAGCAATGTAAACCGGGGTAATGTAACGAAATGTAAATCATAGGGCTCTGAAAAGTATAAATCCAACAAAAAAAATCGCATATCGGAAATTTGACCCGATTGCAATACTTTCCTTACCTAGTATAGCTAGCAAAGTAATAAGTTAAAAAATGTGTAAAAAAATAGAATAAGCTGTATCATCGCTAATACTGGTTCGATTCTGATTATTTTTTTTTTTTGTAGATAGTTTAATTAACTTTCAAACTTTAATTAACGATAGTTTAATTAACTTTAATAATAATAATAAAAGGCTTAGCGAACCCGAAGGTTCGATGCCGACACCACCAATCGCTTATTACACACCTCCATCCACCGTTTACCGACCAAACCCAGTCCCTTCAGATCGGCTTTAATGCAATCTTCCCACCTTCGCTTCGGTCTACCCCTCGGACGCTTACCATTCGGCACAGCAAATATTAATCTTATAGGAATTCTCTCGTTACTAAGCCCAACAACTTTACAAGCCCATTTGATTCGCCGTGAAGAAATTACCTCAATTATATTACCCGGATACAGTTTACGCAATTCGGCGTTGTGTAACCGTCTGAACTCTCCAGTCAACTCATCCTTCTTCGGTCCGAATATTCTACGCAATACTTTATTTTAAGTATTTATTTAATTATTTATTTTAAGTATTTATTTTCAAACTTTTACAATAAATTTTACTATATAATATATACCTAGCGAGTTAGGCTCCATAACATTTTTCTTTTCTTTATAACTTTTTTCCCTAAATTATCTTGGGAATTTAGTCCATATACGAAAATTGAAAGGACAATTATTAGAACATTATAGGAAAGTTTTATCAAAATTTTTAGAGCTGTTTTTGCGCTACAGTCTAAAAAAGCATGTTTTTCATTTATTGCGCAGCAGCTATTGCGCATGGAGCATCCAATTTATGTCAAAGCATCAGTTGTCAAAACCATACAAAATAAAAAAAGAAGAAACCAAATTGGTTCTGTAGTTCCCGAGAAAATCACAGACAGACCAATGGCCAAAAATGTTTTTTTTTCGGAATCAGGGGGTTCTGAGATGAGTTGATCAGCTGGATCATGTGTGAACATTGATAAAAGTGAGGTTAATTTTTCTTTGAAAATCTTTTTGACAAAATCTTAGAGTAAATTAACAGTGAAAACTTTTCTTTTTGTTGCATTCTGTTGTTGAAACCAATTAGCTCCAAGAAATAGGAACTCCACACCTCGGTGTAGCGGTTTCACCGCAAACGATGTCTGAGACGTCGATATCTGCCAGTTCTACAGAAAATGTGGACGCTTTAAACTCAAACCAAACTACTGAAAATAATTGGGAACTCGTTACAGGAAGAAAACGCTCAATGGACAATAATAGAGACCCAAGAAAAGCTAAAAAGGTAAGTGAAGTTACAACAGTAACCACTAATAGTTTTGAAGTTTTAACTAACATTAGTGACGAGTCTGATGCTACCACTAAGCAACCAGTTTCTGTAAAACCGCCCCCTATCCACTTGAATGATGTACAGAACTACACCGAACTGGTCACATTTCTCCAAAATGTAGGAGGTTTGAACAGCTTTAACCTAAAATCCACATCAAGAGGAGTAACCGTATATCCTGAAAACTCTGACACATATAGACGTATAGTAGCTAACTTAAGACAGGTAGGTGCCGATTTCCATACCTATCAGTTAATAGAAGATAGAAATCCAAGAATCGTATTAAAAAACTTACACCATGCTACTCCAATTGAAACCATAAAATACGAATTAAAATGCCTAGGCTACGATGCCACAAGTATTGTGAACGTTATTTCCAGATACAAAAATCCACTTCCCATGTTCTTTATCGATATCTCTAAAGCCACATTTAATGAAAAAATTTTTGATATCAAATTTTTATACTATACTAGAGTGAAAATCGAAGAGCCAAGAAAGAAAAGAATGATTCCACAGTGCACCCGTTGTCAGCAGTATGGCCACACAAAGGCTTACTGCAATCACTCCCCGAAGTGCGTGAGATGTGGCCAAGGACATGATAGCACCGTCTGCACAAAGACAAGAGAGACCGCAGCAACATGCGCGAATTGTAGCGGATCCCATCCAGCAAATTATAGAGGTTGTGCAACTCTAAAACAACTGAGGGAAGTACGCAATCTCCGTAAAAATATACAAAGTCCCCAAAAAGCACAAACTAGCGCACCCCCAGGTATAGACGAGTTTCCTTCTCTTCCGCAAAGTCAGCATACCGCAAATTCAGGTTCTTCAAAACCCGATTCTCAATATCTAGGACCAAAACTGCGAACTTCTCCTACAGAAGTCCCAGAAAATCACCTTCACCAGCCAAAGCATCCAGAAATGAAAAAGGGCATTACTCAACCGCCACTACCGACTTACAATCACCCGGCTTCAGCTCAGCTCTTCAACTTGGTAAGTGGATTGAATAACCTCATCCAGCCTCTTTTCAGCCTTCTCCAAGAACTGTCTCACGTTGCACAAGCCTTATCCTCCAGTTATGGCTACTAATCGGCTGACAGTGGGCTCCATGTCCGTTCTTCTCTGGAACGCAAATGGTATAAACCAACACAGGACTGAACTTGACATGTACATACATGAAAAACGGACTGACATTGCTCTCATCACTGAAACACACTTGACTCCACATTCTAAATTTTACATTCCAGGCTACAAAATATATAGAACTGACCACCCTGATAAGACGGCACATGGCGGTACGGCAATACTGATTAAGCAATCACTAAAACACAACCCTTTACAATTACCCATTACACCTGACATACAATCCACAGCAATTACTCTGTATACCCAGCACCATACCATTACCTTCGCTGCAGTGTACTGCCCTCCGAGATACGTGCTAACATCTGCAATGTTTTACAATTTTTTCCAACATCTCGGTCGGTGTTTTATTGCAGGTGGTGATTATAATGCCAAACATCAGTCCTGGGGAGCACGACTCTGTACTCCTAGAGGAAGAAATCTAAAGTCTGCCATCGATCAGCTTTCATTAAACACGATCTCACCTGATACACCTACTTACTGGCCAACTTCAAGACAGAAAACACCAGATTTACTTGACTTTTTCATTACTAAAGGACTCAGGACAGTGCCGTATACTGTAACTGCAAGCTCTGATCTTTGTTCTGATCATTCTCTTCTCAGTTTGGTACTATGCGATGAGCCTCGTACTGCATCAAAAAAACCAACACTTACAGATAGGATAATCGATTGGAAAGCTTACAGCGACTACTTAAATTCGACGCTATCAATCCCAATGTCCCTTAAGACCGAAGAGGAACTCGAAAAAGCTGTTGATAAGTTCACAATCAGCTTACAACAGGCTGTATGGTCATCATCTGTACCAAGACCTAGCAGAAATACGTCTCTTCCAATCTATCCGCAGTACATTAGAGACCTGATCAGAGCAAAGAGAAGAGCGCGCAAAGTGTGGCAGACTGGTCGACTTCCATCTGACAAACGGACTTTCAATAGACTTAACAATGAACTTAAACGACAGATTCAGAATTTTAAAAGAACGATCTACGACAATTACCTCAAAAATCTTTCGACTGACGATGGAAGCTTATGGAGACAGACTAAGAAACTTGTAAAGCATTGTGAGGTGTCATCACCACTCCGAAACGTAGATGGTTCCTGGGCTGTGTCAGACCTTGAAAAATCTGAGCTCTTTGCCAACCATCTTTCTTCTGTTTTCATACCACATACTGACTTCTCTAATACTGATCACGAAAGACATGTACAAAACACTTTAGACATTCCTTTACAACTGTCATTACCTCCACTTTGCTTCACTCCCACTCAAGTTGCAGAACAAATCAGACAGTTACCTAAAAAGAAAGCTCCCGGTCATGACCTGATAAATGCTCAAGTGCTCCAGAAAATGCCAAGGAAAGCTCTAGTATACCTAACATCAATTTATAACGCAATACTCAGAACGACTAAATTCCCCTTACAATGGAAATACTCATTCATAAAAATGATTCACAAACCTAACAAAAACACTGACTTTCCTTCATCATACAGACCCATCAGCTTGCTCCCATTATGCTCTAAAATCTTTGAGAAACTTCTCTACAAACGACTTCTTGACATACTGACTACTGAAAACATAATACCTGAACATCAGTTTGGATTTCGTTCACACCACTCAACCATTCATCAGCTACACCGAGTGACAGACTACATTGCGACAGCACTAGAGCACAAATTATATGCAACAGGAGTATTTCTGGATGTTGCTCAAGCGTTCGATAGAGTCTGGCATCAGGGACTTCTTTTCAAACTTAAGACTATACTCCCTCCAACCTACTATCTTATTCTTCAATCTTTTCTTTCTGACAGATTTTTCTCTGTTTGCCAAGGTACAGAACTATCTACCATTAAACCAGCCCTAGCAGGGGTGCCTCAGGGGTCAGTACTCGCTCCTCTGTTGTATATTATTTACACATATGATATTCCAGATCCTCTCTATACTCTGACCGCGACTTACGCAGACGATACAACAATCTTGACAAGACATCAAAATTCAGCATACGCCTCACAGACTTTACAATATCACCTAAACAATTTCTACGACTGGTGCAAACTCTGGAAAATTCGACTCAACCTTGACAAATCACAACATATCACTTTTACCCTTCGACGTGAAACTTGCCCCCCTATTTACCTTGACAATATCCAAATTCCTCAGACAGACAAAGTTCAATATCTTGGACTGACCTTTGACAGAAGAATGACATGGGGCCAACATATCAAAAACAAAACAAAAACTTTAAACCTAAGACTACGCCTATTGTACTCACTCCTTGCAAGAAATTCGAAATTAAAACTTAGACAGAAATTGAATACATATACTTACCTACTCAAGCCTATTTGGACCTACGCTTTACAGATATATGGGACAGCCAAAAAGACTCACATACGTAAATTACAGACTTTTCAATCTAAAACTTTCAGGACTATTACCAAAGCTCCCTGGTACGTCAGTAACATTACTCTACATAAAGACTTACAGATGCCAACAGTTAACGACCACATACGAACATACTACAAACGATTTCATAATAACTTACACGGACATACAAACTCATTGATTCGAGGCATGGCCACAACTAACATGCCCGATAGCACCCGAAGGAGGCTTAAAAGAAGCTGGATGAGGGATCTCCTCCACTAACTAGAAATATTACGCTCAAGACAGGAAGGACGCCGCTGGGTACTCCTCTCCCTCACGCCTATTCCAAGACCAATCTCTTCATCTTGACATCACACTCGCTGATTGTCGGAACTTCTGACAGGTGTGAGTTGAAGAATCAAGTCAAAAAAAAAAAAAAAAAAAAAAGGGGGGGTTCTGAAACGTATTGATTCATAAAAACCGCATATCGGAAATTTCACCCGATTGCAAATACTTTCCGTACCTAGTATAGGTAGGAAAGTAAAAACAAGAAAATTTTATCTACATCTATCTGTGGAGTTCAATTATTCTTTTTGCTTCCTCACTACCGAAGGTAGGGGAGCATTGTGTTCGTGCAAGAGGTTAAAAAAAATGTATGCTCAGAATCGAAAAATTCCTCTACCGTTTTAGTTCCAGACACCAAGGATCAAATAAGAACATCAAATTAAAATTAAGAAGTGATTGATTCATAAAATACTAGGAAATATTTATGAAATATATTGATTGTATTATTATTATCTTTGAATATAAATAACAATTTAAATAAAAGTATCAATAAAATAGTTACATACCAACTACTATGGGCTATTAGAGATGGACAAGTGTTACTATGAGTACCGAATACCAAGTATTTTACTCAATTCGAGTTACTACTGGGAATTTAATTATTACTTCAGTTAATCACTTGACATCATCTGAGGTGGTAATTAAATTATTTGGTGCTCAAAAAAGGTCAGTTTTTGTTGGGGAGGAGAGAGGAGGTAATAAAACAATATTCTCGCCCTCTTAACATTTTTATTGAGGAGGAGG